>JAXGGA010001206.1:0-164332 GCA_038373865.1 Uloborus plumipes | reverse complement strand
GAGAGGTAACTATTTAAATTTTTTTTCTATAAATTATCTAAGCACCAAAAACACATTCCCCTGGCTGTCCCAATCGAATATTTTAACACTTCAAGGCAATATTTCAAAAAAGCTATTAACGCTACATAAATTTGGCAATTAATATCGAAAAATTGAATAATGCAACTATATTTTTTAATGAAATAAGGTCTAATTACTTATTTCTAAAACTTAAAATTGTCACGTTAATTCTGTCTGGATATTTTTCAAACAGTCCCCTGCCACAAATTCAAAGCTCCAATAGAAAAATATGTAACTCTTGCAAATGTTTTTTGTGATGAAGTTTAAAGTAATCAGTGTGAATTGGCTGAAATTGATGAGAACGATGTTGAAATGATTCTTTGTTTAGTTTGAGAACCACATTTGTGATGAAAGTATGCATCAGGGTCGTTGCGAAAACAGTCCTCTAGGTAGTGATTTTATTAATGTCAATTAGTTTAATTATGAAAACATATTAGTTATTATGTCCACGATTTGTGCCTAAATTTATAGGTAGTCTCGTAACTAATTATGTTCCAATAGTTTTGCAGATATTACGCTACAAAGAGCAGAACAATCGACTGGCACAGTCCCCTGCCTAGTTATACTAGGAAGGGGACTTACCCCCTATCATGATTTATCAGAAAAAAAAACAACCTTCAACTGGCCCTCTTTCAAACCAAAGTGATAGATTCATTTTCTGAGCAATAGTACACTGCTCGACATTGAAAATGCAACACCAAGAAGGAGTGGTCAGAAATTGATGAAATTTGGTAAGAAGACAGAGACAGCATGGAACAATAAGTGATATTTATTTCAAAATAAATAAGCAAAATTTAGAGCGAGGACGGCGTCGGCTCAGTAAGAAGTAGGGCCACCGCGGACAGCGATGCACGAAGAAACACGTCTAGGCATGGAGTCAATAAGTCTGCGGACGGTGTCCTGGGGGATGGCACTCCATTCCCTTTCAACCATTTGCCACAGTTCGTCCTCTGAACGAGGCAGTGACAGGTTCTGCAAACGGCGTCCAATCACGTCCCACACATGCTCGATTGGTGACAAGTCAGGAGAGTATGGTGGCCAGGAAAGCATCTGTACACCTCGTAGATCATGTTGACTGATTCGAGCACTGTGAGGCCGGGCGTTATCCTGTTGAAAAATTGCATTTGGCAGACCCTGAAGGTAGGGGATTGCCACCGGCCGCAGTACATTATCTACATATCGTTGGGCCGTCATAGTGCCCCGAATACGAACTAGAGGTGATACGGAATTGTATGCAATAGCGCCCCAAACCATTATGCCACGTTGTCGCGCTGTGGGGCGTTCCACATTTACTGCCGGATTCGATTTTTCTCCACGTCGACGCCACACGCGTGCGCGATGACTATCGCTGGACAAACAGAAGCGGGATTCATCTGAGAACACTACGGTTTGCCATTCTGCCATCCACGTCGCTCTGGTCCGGTACCATTCCGAACGTTGGAGTCTGTGCTGTGAGGTCAATGGCAGTCTTCTTAGCGGGCGCCGTGATTGCAGGCCACGTGCAACCAGTCGACGGGAAATGGTTCTGGTCGACACAGGAACATCCAGGGTACCTTGCACGTGCTGCAGAATCGACGTACAAGTGACTTGCGGGTCCGCCACAGCTTGTCGGTGAATCCGTCGATCCAAGCGGTCTGACGTCACTCTGGCTGCACCTGCACCCCTCAATGTGGCTACATTTCCTCTTTCCAACCATCTCCGACACAGCCTCCGACACAGCCACAGCAGTGCTTGCAGCCATGTGGGTATCAGCTGCAATTTGACGTATGGACCAACCTCCCCTTCTCAGTCCGATCACCATACCTCTTGTAAAGTCGTCTATATGCTGGAAGTGTCTTCGTTGAGGACCTCGTGGCATTTCCTCCTATCACACGTATCCTTCGAGACAAAAACCAAATTTCTCCGATAATTAGTCTGGCAGAAAAACCAACATGAACATAGCCCACTTTTCAACTTCATTCTCTTATATCTTACTTCACGTGCGTCGGAGAGCTGCGCATTTCATATCATTTGCATAACTCAGTGACGTGCGTCTACGGTAAAATTTGCATGAATTTCTGACCACTCCTTCTTGGTGCTGCATTTTCAATGTCGAGTAGTGTATTATAATTATACTAACATTTCAAAAAACCATGCCCGGACAGATTTCGTGTGAAAAATGACGAGTTTACAGAGAATCGCCCATATACATACATTTACATGTTTATACGAGTAAATATGGGTATGTACGAGTGTATGCGTGTAAACAGGAATATATACGAGTTAACACAAGTATACTCGTTCTTAGGGGTATATTTGTATTTCTACGCTTATATACATATATTTACATGCCTATACGAGTAAATTCGGGTATGTACGAGCCCCCACGAGTGTATACGTGTGAACACTAGTATACTTGTGTGTAGGGAAGTATTTGTATTTCTGCGTTTACATTTACGTGCATATACGGGTAAATATGGGTGTATACGAGTATTATTCGTGTACACTGGAGTATACTCGTGTGTTGAGGAGAATTTATATTTCTGCGCTTAAAAACACACATTTATACGCATACACGAGTAAATTCGAGTTTATACGTTTGAACTCAACTATACCCGTGTATAGGTGCATATTTGTATTTCTGCTCTTATAGACATACGTTTACGCGTTTATATGAGTAGATGCAGATATATAGGAGTATATATGTCTAAACAGGAGTATATATATATATATATATATATATATATATATATATATATATATATATATATATATATATATATATATATATATATATATATATATATATATATATATATATGTGTGTGTGTGTGTGTATGTGTGTGGACCCGAGTATCGACGTGTGCAGGGGTATATTCGTATTTTTGCACTTCTATACATACTATTACTTGCATGTTCGAGTAAATACGGGTAAAAACTAGTATATATGTGTAAACAGGATTACTTACGTGATATAAACCGAGTATACTCGTGTTTAGGGGCATATTTGAATTTCTGCCGGTATATACATTCATTTACGTATATACCATGTAAGTACAAGTATATATGAGTATATACGTGTAAACTCGAGATTCAAGTAATTATACGTGTGCAAATCACACGCATATGCTCCTGTTTACAAGTACATACTTGGAAACATACGTTTATGCAAGTAAATGTATGTATGCATATGCAAGTGCAGAGATACTATTTTCCCCTGCACACTTGTATACTCGGTTTAGCAAGTATAAATTCCTATTTACACATATAAACTCGTATATACCCGAACCCACTCTTATATGTACGTACATGTATGCACATAAGCGCAGGAATACAAACATGCCCCTACACACGAGTATACTTGGGTTCACACTGAAATACACGTGTGTACTCGTATATGCATGTAAATGTATGTGTACAAGCACAGAAATGCAAATTTTCTCCAATACACGAGTATACTCTTTGTTAACTCGTATATACTTCTGTTTACACGTATATACTCCTGTTAACTAGTTTTTACTCCTGTATACACGTATATACTCATATTTACTCGTATAAACACGTTAATATATGTATATAAGCGCAAAAATACAAATATGCCCCTATATAATAGTATACTCGGATTCTCATGTATATACTCGTGTATACGCTTATATACCCGAATTTACTCGTGTATGCATGGAAATTTATGGGTACAAGCAAAAAAAAAATGAAAATATACCCCCCCCCCCACAGGAGTATACTCTTGCTTTCTTGTATAAACTCTTGTTTACGCGTATTTACTCGAAAATGCCCGTAAATGCTCGCATATGTCCATATTTACTGCATAAACACGTAACTGTATGGATATAAGCGCAGAAATACAAATATGTCCGTACTCAAAAGTCTACTCGGGTTCACACGTATACACTCATGTGTACTCGTATATACCCGAATAGGCATGTAAATGAATGTATACAAGTGCAGAAGTAAAAATATATCCCACCTAGAGATGAAAATGGTCGGAAAAAAACCGGAAACTTTCGGAAAAAAAAAACTTTTTTTCCGTTTTTTTCCGAGGAGGTTTATTTCCACTCCGAAAAAATTGAATTTTTCAAAATTTCAGTAAAATGAAATTAAAATTTTCAGCATAAAATGATAAATTTAGAAATTTATCATTCTTACGCTATTTTCTTCTTCACCTCCACCCCTCTCTCTTACCATAATAACCTCTTGCTTTGATCATGCAAGTTGGATGATATTACAATTTGCCTATAGATCAAGGAGAACTGTTAGAGCTGAGAAATTTTAATATATGAGCATTGTTAAAAAGTAAAATTTTAGCTTAAAGTTCAAATTTTAATTCAAAAAATATTTGATCACACTTGTTGAATGCATATGGGCGATTCTCTGTAAACTCGTCATTTTTCACACGAAATCTGTACGGGCACGGTTTTTTGAAATGTTCGTATAATTATAATACTATTGCTCAGAAAATGAATCTATTACTTTGGTTTGAAAGAGGGCCAATTGAAGTTTGTGTTTTTCTGATAAATCATGATAGGGGGTAAGTCCCCCGCCTAGTATAACTAGGCAGGGGACTGTGCCAGGTGACTATGTTTTTGCTCTTTCTTGCGTAATATCTGCAAAACTATTGGAACATAATTAGTTACGAGACTACCTATAAATTTAGGCACAAATCGTGGACATAATAACTAATATGTTTTATATAATTAAATTAATTGACATTAATAAAATCACTTCTCAGAGGACTGTTTTCGCAACGACCCTGATGCATACTTTCATCACAAATGTGGCTCTCAAACTAAGCAAAGTAGCGTTTCAACACCGTTCTCGGCGATTTCGGCAAATTCACACTGATTACTTTAAACTTCAAACCAAAAAGAATTTGCAAAAGTTATAGATTTTTCGTGTTAGAGCTTTGAATTTGTTGCAGGGGACTGTTTGAAAAACTCCGAACAGAATTTACATGACAATTTTAAGTTTTAGAAATACTTAATTATACCTTATTTCATAAGAAAAATATAGCTTCATTATTCTATTTTTAGATATTAATTGCCAAATTTATGCAGTGTTAATAGGTTTTTTGAAATACTATCTTTAACAGTTAGACTATGGGATTGGGACAGCCAGGGGACTGTGTTTTTGGCGCTTAGATAATTTCTAGAAAAAAAAATTAAATTGTTATCACTCCAAACACAATTGGGCCACAAAGTATTAATGCTTTACTTGTATTAAGAATGATGATTACTTTATTACACTTTATTATTTTTAAAATACTTAATCCGGACAGCCAACTACCAATTTACAGAAAATCGCCCATGTATTTAAATGAAAAAATCCACACTTTTTGAAGATAAATTGTTTAGAGGAATACTTTTTGATGGAAGGTTTCAGCAAAAATGAAAATAAATTTTACAAAAAGTCCTGACATGATAAATTTTTTCATTATTTTTCTTGAAATCAGCACTAAAAAGTACGTAAAATTCAGCCATTACATCTATTGTATTTTTTCCATCGGAGGTCTGTGTCTTTCATTTTGAATGAGTCAAAATTAATATATCTCAATGTAATTCTTTAAGAATTTTCGCTTTAGTTTTGTCCCAATAGGTACAATAACACTTAAAATATGAGAGGGTCAGTTAAAAACGGAGAAAGTGGGGATGGTTAATAACTGTACAATTAAACTTTGAAGTCGATACATTATGGTAAATTAAGAGTGTACTTACTTTTACTGGATGCAAATAACTCTTTTCCCAATTTGTACTTCTGAATTCCAATTCCGTCGTTGCGTAGATGGGATTTTCAATTAATTCAAATTCATTGAGATTGAAGCCATTCTCCTAAAGGTAAAACATTTTTAATACGTAGCTGTTTAAATCATCAACATTTTGCGAAATCAAAATTAATCTGCCATTTTAAATGATTTCTAAGCTCTGTGAGAAAGGAAAAACAGGAACAATTAAGGAAAAGAACGAAAAAAGGAAAAAATAATGGGAAAAATCTGAAAAAGAAAAGGAGAAAGAAGAAAATTTCACGTTTTTTTCTGATTTTGTGCGGTAATTTATTTCTTATACTAGTACAGATTTTGATTGAAGAATTCTGAAACGTTTCTAAGTATACGGGGCAGGGTTTGGGGTCAAAATGTCGCGGCCGAAATGTCGCGGGCCAAAATGTCGCGGCAAAAATGTCGCCGAGCCAAAATGTCGCGGGCTAAAATGTCGCGGGCCAAAATGTCGCCGGTCCAAAATGTCGCCGAGCCAAAATGTCGCCGAGCCAAAATGTCGCGGGCCAAAATGTCGCCGGTCCAAAATGTCGCCGAGCCGAAATGTCGCGGGCTAAAATGTCGCGGGCCAAAATGTCGCGGCAAAAATGTCGCCGAGCCAAAATGTCGCGGGCTAAAATGTCGCGGGCCAAAATGTCGCCGGTCAAAAATGTCGCCGGGCCAAAATGTCGCCAGTCTAAAATGTCGCCGGGCCAGAATGTCGCCGGTCCAAAATGTCGCCGGGCCCAAATGTCGCCGGTCAAAAATGTCGCCGGGCCAAAATGTCGCCGGTCCAAAATAACGCCGGTCCGAAAGGCCGCCGGTCCAAAATGTTTCCAGTCCAAAATATAGCCGTTCCTAAATGACACTAAGTGCATAGTACAGATTTAATGTTTCCAGCAATTCACAAATTCAATGCAGCTTAATTATGTAGCTCAATTTTACTAATAAGCTTATCACGATATGATAAATACACCTGTTTAGTAACTTTTTTTAAAGGTAACAGTTTATAAAATTAGCTTAATTTATTAACAAAAATGTAACTAAATTGATTTCTTCTAACGCTTAAATTATTTAAGTACCAAAATAATGCCATAGTTTATTCAGGGCTGTACTAGGGCCCAGGGACGCTAAATTTCTTCCTTTTTAATACGCTTTTATTAGTTTCACATGTGGGTTTGTTTGTTTTTTGTTTGTTTGTTTGTAGGTATGTAACTCTGACAAGGGGACCTTACAGGTTGTCACTCACCGATTTTGATGAGTTTTATATATTATGTAGAGGGACCCACCCTAAGTATTTTAGCAAAAGGATATGCTCCAATGCGCCTTAGTTTCCGAGATATAACGACGATCCAAAGTTCAGCTCGAAGTTATTATAGAGGTACGGTTGAGCAGTGGTCACAACAGCGGCCGTAGCCCAGTGAGCAAGGTCCCCCACTTCGACCGCTGGAGGTCTGGGGATCGAGTCCCGTGACGTATTTTTTTTTTTTTTCTTTAATATCGAAAAAAATTCGATAGTTAATGGAAAATCGTTTAATTATTCATTTTTATTTTATTTATTTATTCATTTAGAAAATATTTTTTTTTTTCAATTTTTAATATTGTTAATTCACGGACTCGATCCCCAGACCTCCAGCGGTCGGAGTGGGGGACCTTGCTCACTGGGCTACGGCCGCTGTTGTGCCCACTGCTCAACCGTACCTCTGTAACAACTTCGAGCTGAACTTTGGATCGTTATATCTCAAAAACTAAGGCGCATTGAGGAATATATTTTTGCTAAAATACTTAGGGTGGGTCCCTCTACATAATATATAAAACTCATCAAAATCGGTGAGTGATAACCTGTAAGGTCCCCTTGTGAGTCAAAGATAAAATTCACGTTCTTTACAAACGTAAAAGTAATATGTTCAAAACCATTATTATTACTAAAGGCTAAACTATATTGCATGTTGATGCATAATAAGTGCATTTGCCATTAGTTCTGAGTAGGGCATCGATCGTCCACAAAATGCATATTATAAGTGCAAGTAAACTTAGCGGATATTCAACAGTTTTCAAAATCTTCTTTTGAATTTGATTTACTCTAAAAGCGTATTTTTTAGTTTTTTTTAAAAGTATATTTAGGATTATTTCTTTTTTTCACACTAAGAAATTAAACAAATAAATTTGCTGTAAAGGCTTTTTTTTTGCCTTTTGCAAAAACGGAATACCGTTTAATCACCGCGTAGCCGGCAATTTTCTTCTAGAACATTTTCTTTAAGAGTTATTGGGGACGTTTGAAATCAAATTAGTTCATGTAATTATTGCTTTCTTTGTAACAACTAAGTGGTGGAAGGGGAGGTGAAATTTCAAGAGAAAAAATGGTATTATATTCAACTCCACATTTAAATACTGATTGTAACGAAGGTACAGTACTATGTCTGAGCTGATTAACGCCAGAAATGAATAAGCATCTCTACCTTTAAGGTTCTTCTACAAACAAAATTTTGTCTGAATACTTGCATTACTTCTTGATATACATCACTCACAAATAATGAAAAATAAAAAGTTCAATTGCTATGCTTCCTCGATGATGTGGCGTATCTTCTGAAGGCTTCTTATGGGCCAATTTTTATTTGATATCGTCTGAACTTTCTTCAGACATAGTAATCACGCTATGCTGAAAACTTTCCATTACATTCTTGCATGTAAAAACTTGGAAGAACTAGCGGCAAAAACCAATCAGCACTGAACCACATATTCGTTGGTATATGTATGTACCGAATTTCATTCCAATTTACGCAGTAAGTTTTGTGGTAAAGTCGCCCCAAAAAAATAAACGATAAAATTGAATTCAGCACACATCAGAACGTGTAAATTCTTCCAAATTGACAATTTTTCACTGATCCAATACTTTCTTTTACACATTTTATGAAGAAGAAAATAAAAACACCTCTATCACTTAAATTATATAGACTTGCTTTCGATCATGTAAGAAATTTTAACAAAAACCAAATGTCAAACATTGTATATCTGTCTTATTCATTTCACATTTCTTCAACTTCTTTTTTAACACATAAATTTTCCTTTCGATATCAATTAAACTTGGCTTGAGCTGCTAATCTATTCGTTTTTAAGTTGGTAGATAGCGAGTCACGGTGAAATAAGCTATTGTAAATAAATAACGGACGCTTGTTTGATAACTATTTGTTTCTTGGAAAACGCTCGAAACGGTTACAAGCCGAAAGGGTAATTTTTTTTTTTAATATTTTTCAAAAATTTTAGTCCATTCTATCATTAACGCACACGTTCATCAACAGCAATTAGCAATCTTTTGCTAATTTGGTGTAAAAAAGCCTTTTCATATAATTTAATTTTTGGTACTATCAATGTCGGATCGTCTACATTTTTGTCTGACGACATTTGAACTGGCGACATTTTTGCCCACGACATTTTTGACCGGCGACATTTTGGACACGCGACACTTTGGACACGCGACAATTTTGACCGACGACATTTTGAACACGCGACATTTTTGACCGGCGACATTTTGGACACGCGACATTTTTGACCGGCGGCATTTTGGACACGCGACATTTTTGACCGGCGACATTTTGGACCGGCGACATTTCGGACACGCGACATTTTGGACCGGCGACATTTCGGACACACGACATTTTGGACCGGCGACATTTTGGCCCACGACATTTTGGACCTTCGACATTTTTGCTCGCGACATTTTGGACCGCAACATTTTGGACCGGCGACATTTTGACCAGCGACATTTTAGACCGCGACATTTTGGCCCGGCGACATTTTGGACCGGTGACATTTTGACCAGCGACATTTTAGACCGCGACATTTTGGCCCGGCGACATTTTGGACCGGCGACATTTTGACCCGCGACATTTTGGCCCGCGACATTTTTTCCCAGCGACATTTTGGCCGCGACATTTTGGCCCACGACATTTCGGCCGCGACATTTTGGACGTATACCAGTATTTTTAAACATACTCTTTTTGTTAAAAGTTAACTTTCATTTAAATTTGAAATTTCATTTTCATCTTTTTTCATCAATTGGCACAGTATCATTTTTGGATTAATAATAAAAATAAATGTGTAAAAATATTGCTTTTAGTTGCTAAAGTTCTGCACAAAGTTGAATTTACTTTATAATTAAAGTCTATTTCAGGTCAACTTGGAATTAAACCTCTTTTGTTGTAATTAATCCTGCTCCATTTCAGAATCTGAATAAATTGATTCCACGTTGCCAGGAGAAGAATATTCACTCTAAATCCTGGACTCTTCGTCAAATAGACTCGAATTGCAGCGAATGGCTACCAGTTTTTCCACATTACCTGTAGTCAACCGATTTCGGAGTTTATAGTTTTCTATTAGAAGGTTTTTTAAAAAAATGTCATTTAATTTTTATTTGGATTTAGATTGGGTGGGGAAAAACCAGAACTCAATAGTTTTCATTTTTAGATAGTGAGGTTATATTGCAAGGGAGAAAAATCATTCTGATTTTTCTTTCAAACACTATTATTGATGTTTGAAAATATCTATACTTGTTATTTTAAGTTTTAAAGGCAGTTTAAAATAGAAAATTTAATTGTAAGGGTTAGACACACTTTATCCAATATTAGCAGGGAAATGACGATATGATTTATTTGTGGGGTTTGACCAAGAAAGGTTTGAGTCATAAAAGCGAAAGGCTATTTTTTCCTATTCAAACCTACCTAATTATGCGTATTTCTGTCATCAGGAAAAATAATATGTGTTGATTGCATATGTTTTTAATGATTAACCTTTTAAATGGTCCAAGAAAAATAAAACTATTAAACAACGCTTTTTTTAATTGTAAAAAAGTCAATCTTTCATTAATGCTTTTTTTAATTGTAAAAAAGTCAATTTTTCATTTTTTTCCAATTTTTCCGGAAAAAACAGGAAAAAAAACCGTTTTTTTCCCATCGCTTCAAAATTTCCAGAAATTTTACATCTCTAATCCCACCACACGAGTATACATGTACTTACTCGTATATACTCTTGTTTGCACGTATAATACTCGTTTAGTTCCATATTTACTCGTTTATGCACGTGAATGTATGTATATAAGCGCAGAAATATAAATATACCCCTACGCACGTGTATACCCCTGTTCACACGTATATTCTTGCTTGTACTCGGCTATACCCGAATTTATTCGTATATGCATGTAAATGCATGTATACATGCGCAGAAATACGAATAGACCCCAACACACGAGTAAACTCGTATATACTCATGCTTACACGTATGTACGTTTTTTCCCTCATATATTCACGTAAATGTATGCACATAAGCGCAGAAATAAATATATCCATACACATGTGGTTACTCGTGTATGCACGAATGTGCTTGTAAAAGTACATATATCTCAGTATTAGTTTAAAATCAACCTAGATTTATATCAATATGATTTTTGATTTTAGTCTAATTTTGTTTATGATGAAATTTAATCTCATTACATATGTCTCGACTAAATCAATCTGATTACATTATTCTGAACCAACATAATTCGCACTAAATTAATCATTTTCATAGACTTATTAAGTTAGTTTGAACTAACTTCAATCGTCGTCTGCGAATTGAATTCAATCAAATTAAATTAATCGGAATTAAATATTGCAAAGATTACTTTAGTCTATTGAGAATTTAGTTGATTAATGCCTAACACTGCCTCCCCGGCAGGTTTGGGATGAGAGATCAGTACGGTCTACAACTTTTAATCTTTTCACGAGTGAGGAAATGAAAAAAATAGTCCCACTCTCCACCCCCTTTAATTTCCAGAAAACTCCAAGGGAGGAAGAGTTCTTTACCCTTACATTTCCTTTCAACGAGTTATAGCATATAACTGAGTTTAAGCTTCAATCTTACGAAATTTCTGAGAAGCAGATTCCTATTTCTTTTCCTGACGTCATTAAAGAGAGCCTTGAATGCATTTTTAGGACATAAATTTCAAAGCATTTTTGAGGGAAGGTTTCTGTGAACCACTATACCCTTCTCCTAACTTTTCTACCAAAGATAGTCTAAAATTCCTCCTCTATGTTTCCAAAATTCGAAAATCTTTGAAGGGATCTTCCATACTGAGCATGTCCAAAGATAACTTGAACTTCGGTTTTAAAACTGAAATTTCCGAAACCTCTGAAGGGTGGGTCGCCTGTCACCGAACTCTTCCTTTCTGGAGATTCCTAAAATTGACATTCCATTTAAAATTTCAGAAGGCAACCCAACCCCCTTAGCTCTATTATTACGAAGCATGACCTAAAGTAAAACTTTGGTGTCAAAAATTTCTGGAGAGATTCCTCGAATCCTCTTCATTTCCTTTAGCTTAAAATTGGGCATGCAAATCTTTAGTGTTAGAAAGTTTCCGGGTGAAGCTCAGGCCCACTAACGTCATCCAAGACGGTCTAAAATTCAATTCAATTTTAAAAAAATCCCAGAAGGAGCTAAAGCCTCCCCTTTCCCTATCATCTCGGAAAAATTGAAGCTCTTTTACTACAGCAATTTAATAACTTTATATTGTAAAACAGAAAAAAGTGGATGCGTGTATGGGAGGGGGGTCCCTAAAGCTGGTTTTATTGGGCCCCCTCCAAAATTTTACCCTATAAACGCCACTGCTATAGATTGTGTTAAATTATGGGGCTGTTTTAACCCTTTAACTGTCATACCCGAGATAGTCTCGGGCACAGCACTGGTGTTCGAAAATGTCACGCCCGAGTATTACTCGGGGTAATTTTTTTCTTTTTTATTTATTTATATATATTTTTTTTTTTTTTTTGAGTGCATCGTATTGTTGTACCCGAATATATATCGGGAGACGTTTATTTCGGCTTCATCTCTTTGTCAAACCAGACTGTTTCCAAGCCCATCATTTAGGGGGGGGGCAGGGGGGTCAATTGCCCCCCCCCTGACTTTAAGAAATCAATGTATTTACATATAAGTGGGCGTGGTTTTTTATGTTTTTCGATGAAATTGTATTGTGTTTGGACTCTTTGCCTCCCCCCCCCCTCCCACCCCTGGAAAAACTTGAAATGACGTCCCTGACTGTTTCTCGGGTTTGTGCTTGGAAAAGTGTTTCCAGTTATACCACACAAGACTGAATCACTGAAAGGTATTCACTTTTATTTATTTTTTTTTCTCCATTTATTTATTTATTTTTTTTTTTTTTCATTTTTAGAAAATAATGCTCCACTAGAAGCGAACTTTACAACTGCCATGTTGAGTGGCAGCCGCCTCAAGCAAATATGCAGTAGCTACAGAACTTTAAATATTTTACCCATGTGCTTCAAAATATCAATTTTTAACTTCTAAGTACGTTTCATTTTGTACTAAACATTTGAGTTTTGTAATAAAAAAATTTGACAATTTGTGCATCCAAATCATCAAAATAACTTGACAGTTAAAGGATTAATGCTCTTTTCTCTTAAATTTGTTTCTTTTATCTTAAATCAAGCTTTAAAAAGTGTTGTATAATTTATAAGTAAATTGTTCCTCCATTTAGGCTGTAAAAAGACTTTTATTGATATTAGTGACCAGTTATGGATACAAACTGTTGGTGCAAATGAAAAACATGTAATAGTGCAAAAATATCATAAAGAATTCACACTTTTCTTACAGGACTACCAAAAAGTTTTACAAAAACATTTTAAAACAGCATTTATTTTTTTACATTTCTAAAATTTGGGTCAAAACTTAGTTCAATTATTATTAACTAACACCATACAAACTATTAACACTTTTCTTAAAATACAAAAAGAATTATTGCTTATATCACAATTTTCCCCCAATTGTTTCACAGCTCATTTATTAAAAATAGATGTTCTTTAGTTCTGATATGTTATATTCTAATCTGAGACCTTTTAAAACCTCCGACAATTTTACTCAGCTGTCGACAAAGTAAAGTCGACCTTAATGTTATTTATGAAATCAACTAGTAGTTGTATAATTTGCTATTTTTCATTATATTTTCCAGTTTTTTGTATAATTTTGTAAGGAAGATGACATAAATTTAAGCTATGTAATAAAGATTATTTAAGAGTCAATGAGTTATGATCTTGAGACAAGTAGTTCAATCTTAAGAAAGATATTTCTTTATTGGAATGGGTTCAAAGGCGGGCTACTAAGATTGGTTTTATAATCTAAATTTAAAGTTAACTTAAGAGGCTTAACATGTATAGCCTTTAGCAAGGAAGAGTCAGAGGGGACATAATATTGTTCTTAAAGGACGGGAAGCTGGACAAGATATCAGTGTTAAGCTATTCAAATCTCGGCTTATCAAGAAATTAGGGAAAATTACTATTTCTGTTGAGTTGTGGGCACTTGGAACAGCTTATCGGAAGAGGCTATAATGAGCAGAGGAATAGATAGCTTTTAGAGGGCCATTGATCTTCATTGGGGACTAATGAAGTGACTGGTACTAGTCTAGCCGGGCCCAGATGTCTGGTCCTGGTCGTCACATTTGTATCTGTTTATGTGTTTGAGTTCTGTGTATCAAATATATGATATGCAGTTAAATTGTTATTTTGTGAATAGTAGATCTAGTAATTGGTTTGGAAATTAAAAGATGACTTAAATTTATGAATTTTAGAAGGGTTAGCATTGAGTCGTATTAAGAACTATATTTTATATCACATAGAATGAGCTAAATTTTAAGCCTTCAGCCATACTGGTATTGCCGCATTTATTATAACTGTGAAATATCAACCAATGCCAAAGATTAAGACAAAATAATTAGCAGTCATCTCGAAACAAATGTGTTGCGTTAAAATGAACGATATATTTTCACATGGACGGACACACAAAGGTTCGAAAAAAGGGCGTCACAACCAAAACTATTCACAATGACAACATCTCAGAATGACACACATGAATTTAACATAGCTCCTGGGTTAAACACAAATCTTGAGCGATGACAAGATGCCTTTTTTTTACAAATCCTAAATGAACTTCACAATGAAGTCAA
Organism: Uloborus plumipes; assembly: GCA_038373865.1. NCBI lineage: Eukaryota > Metazoa > Arthropoda > Arachnida > Araneae > Uloboridae > Uloborus > Uloborus plumipes. The sequence goes on along the minus strand of JAXGGA010001206.1, from coordinate 149,546 downwards.
CACTACTATCACAGACGCTAAAACTCTAATTTCCATAAGAGCTGTCATTTTCCATTTTAAAAGCCTACAAGTCTTACTTTTTTTAAATTACACAATTTTAGACACATGAATTTCTAAATTGAACTTTAAATCACATAATATAGAAATCAAGCTCGTGTTTTAGGACTATAATGCATTGAATAAACCACTGAAATTTTCTTAGTAATATTCGCATGTTCACTTAAGCACTTCAAAAATCTGCTAAATGGGAACAAATTATTGGCAGTCTTTTTGCACTAATCCTTTACGATAGGTTAGTTATTTATAATTGTATTTTCGAACACGTTAAATCTTAACCCTTAACTTCGCAATTTTTTAAATTTCTATGAAAACATTATATCAGTTAGTTCTCAAGTAATAATAAAGATGAAAAATATTAAAAAAAAAAAAAAAAGTAGTTTTAAATTGAATTTCAGTCATTTTTTGTTTGCGGCAAGGTATAAGTAACATAAAATTTCTTAAAAACGTTTTCCAATAGAGAATTAAAATTGATTTTAAATGAGCGAAAAATGTTCAAATTTCTTACCTGGTAATTAATATCTTCAAAAAGCAAGAGGAAGCATAAAATATAATGTATTCTTTTCGTAGTAAAGACACAGTTCTGAGGCATCAGATATTTTTATAATTATTGCGATTACTGAGGACAATGTGCTGTCAACTAGTGACAAAATCAGCATGTATTTCGCTGCAATAAACTTTTTTTATCAGATAATTGATTTGTATGTATTTTTTTTAAATGAGTCTTTTAAATTAAAATAAATTATATGTTGCAGAAATGCAACAGTGGGAAGTTAAGGGTTAAAAGTCTCCCTTGCGTTACAAAGTTTTCTTACTCTTCACCACTGACGAAGAGTTAAAGCTCTTTATTCTATATGAATTGCTTCCTTACGCTTTACTTACTTCTCCAACATCAAATATCAAAATATGAACGCTATGAAATTAACATTACTTTTTTCGTGTAATTTTATAAATTCACAATGGCCCTACCTCGAGTGGTTTATCCTTTTCGCAACAAAAGGTATAGCAAAAGAAAAATTAATTAAATTTATGTACCTAAATGAACATACTTCTACAATAAAAGAAATTACACTTAAATGTAATGTCCCACATACATTAAAGTGTAATAAATAAATAAATTAGATTTTCTAGGATCCAAAAGTTTTTTCGAAACTGCATTGTTCTTAGGCTCAACCAACAATTTTATCACAGATGAGAAATAGTCTTTAAATTTCTTTAGAAATACATTCATACTTTAATGACAATGTTTTTCAAAGTTGAAAGAAATGAATAACATAAAAATAGACGTATAAAAAGATGAAGAAAACACAAATATCATAAAAAGCATTTTTACAGCTCTTTTTGATTATACAAGTACAAACATTAAATCATTTATGAAAAATTGTAAAAAAGATAAAAACCATCACTAATTGTGATTTAACTCGTCATAACAAATGATGAAGATTGTTTTTGAATGAATTGGGCATTGCATCATCATGGTAGCTTAAAGGGTGCTGCGATTGAGCTACAATTCTTTTCATCACTTCCATCTCTGCAGTCATCAATACCATCGCACCAATTATGGACGTAGATGCATCGTCCATTGCTGCATTCCTTTTGCATTGGCAAGCAGGGATCATTACAGCCGTCTGGCTCATCGGTGCCGTCAGAGCAGTCGGGATAACGATCGCAAAAAAGATCCATATCGACACACATGCCATTATTACAGTTGAATTTATCTAACGGACAGCCTGAAAATAGAAACGGGTTAAAAACCATAAATTAAATTACATTTTAAACTAATGCACTTCTAAAAATCAAACAGAAATAAATCAAAGACAGGAAATAAAAAGGTGCCCATTCCCCAAAAAGTGATGGCGTACCAGATGTGGCAAATAAAGGGGGTGGTGAGAGGGGGCGGTTGCACCCCCAAATTTTTGCGCAGAATAATAAGAAACACGTAAGCTCAGTTTGCATAAATTACAAATCAATGATTATACGTAAAAGGAAATAAAAAAGCTCCCTAATTTTCAAAAATAGTTAACGAAAGTGAAAAATTTAACACGAACAGTTTTCGTAATAAAGTTTTGCGTCATTTGAACCACCAGTAATCACGTAAAACTTACATAAATGAGAAATCTTGAAATTTTCCGAGTTCTTCACATGAATGTTTGAATTAATCAATCTACTGTATATTGTTTAAATGAACCTTTTTTTTTATTAAGATTGAATGCATTTTACGATAGCTTCATTTTTAACAAATGTATTTCATTCCATACTGTATAAATTCAGTTAAACTCGCCCCTCAAACGAAATGCTAAAATACCGCCCCTTATGGCGTACAGAAAAACACTGCACTCTATTAAAATTACTCCTTTAAAATTTTTCAATGGCATACTCTGTGCCACGATCCCCCCCCCCCCCCCTCGCTCCAAAATGCACTACGCTGCTTTTCTTATTATTATTTGAACAAAATCCTGGAATATATTTTCACAGAGATGGCGGATGGCTGTTCTCTATTGTAGATACTTATGTAATATGCATTTAATTGAATTTCTTTGCTACCCCCCGCCCCCCGTAAAAGAGGATTTGACGAGCCTAAATATATGTATCAAAAATATCGATACCTAGGGAGCCATACATCGCAGTACTACTCAAAGGTATCAAGCAAAGATCTCAAACCTTTTTTTTACTTTTTATACTTGTTTATGCACAAGAAAAAATAATGCCATTTTTTAGAATTGAAACGAGGCTGACCAACAGTACTTCAGTTCAAATTCTCTAGTTCGAGCTTACTCCGTCCCCTCATTCAAATACATAGAAACTAAAACCTACAGTTTGAAATTCTCGAAATAAATGGCAAAAATGTGAATAAAAATGTCACACTCATGCAAATGGATTAAGCAATAATATTAATCTGCCGTTCTAAGCACAAAGTGGTATCTGCACTTTCTGTTAAAATTGAGTCAAGGTCACCAGCTGGTTAATAGTCACATTTTTCACCTAAATACGATGTGTTATGGTCATTTGTCCATCGGAAGCATTTTTAAAAAATATTCAAAAAAGTTTCATCTGAATAAAATACATTGAGGCTCAAAACTTTAAACGGCAATTTCTTATTTTGTAGTCATCTGCAGATACGACTTTTGAGCTTAGCATGGCAGTAAATGCTGTTTCACCACTTTTACTTACGTTTAGTGCAGTTGAGCTCATCCTTAGCATCCCAACAGTCCACTTTTCCATCACATTTATACTTGTCCGGTAAACATGGGGTGTTATTTCCACAACGGAAATAGCCGATACCACAGTCTGTGGAAGAAGAGTGTATCAACATGACTGAAAACACGAGGATAGACTTTCTATGATTGATTACAGAATAATGAAATCATTCTTACTGCAATTCATTTCGTCAGACATATCCAAACAATCATTATGGCCATTGCAGATGTCAGTTATTTTAACACAGAGCCCGTTTGAACATTGCCACTCTCCATCTTTACAGGGAGCTGAAAAAGCAAAATATGTTTCAGCGTCAAAATACATGCTTAAATAACAATTAATTCCTAATATGTACAGCTAAAATAATCATTATGAGAATGTCAAATTTACTGTTAGAAAAACAATTCAAGTGCAGAAAAATTCAGTGATATATTTTATTTATATATAATTCAGATTGTTGATAAATTTTTCGTCGGCTGATTACTACAACTAGGTAACTGCAAATTTGAAAAAAAAAAAAAAAAAGTTTTACTTTTGTTGACAGTTTTTATTCAAACGAAGACTTCTAATCAAAGAAAATTTAGAAATAGTAGTTTATATTAAACACTTAGATAATGGATTCATACCCCCCCCCAAAAAAAAAACAATATGTTGAGTTTTTCCCCGCCACAGAATGAAAAAAAAACTAGTTCTTAAATTCTCATGACCGGAAAAAATGATGCACTGAGATGAAGGTGTATTTCCGAAAATTTGATTTCCCAAAAGTGAGTCACAATGTAAGAAAGTTAAGAAAACCCCCTTTCTAAAAAAATAAGAGTTTTCTTTCTTTAAAGCAATTCGAGCTTTGTCTCAAAATTTTCGAGTTGTACTGTACCAAGTGCAGTCGCTCGTTGGTGTTCTAATTTCACATTAGCTACCAGTTTTAGTTGGCTCTGCTTGCTCCATAAGAGACTTTTTGCCTCTAGCTCGTTTAATTCCTATTCCATGCTGATGAGTGCATAATAAGCACGAAACTTCAGTTCATGGATGGAATAACCGAGCTGGTGGTGTACTGCATGTTTCCTTTCTTTCTTTTTCAGAAGTCAGAATGTGGGTAGGATCTTCTATCCTACATCTACCCATTTGTTATCTCCTCTCTACTTCACTAGCACAACCCGTTCTATTAAAAAAAGAGCATAAATTATTAATTTAGCATTAATAACAAATCTGATAACTACGTTACTTACGAACAGTTGCGCATTGAAATGTTGCGTTGCCTAAATTTTTGCATAATTGATGATGACCAACACACCAGCCACCACAACCAGAAGGATCGTTGATATCTCTTGGCACCAAACAGCGAGCATACGGCGTTTGGTACAAAAATATGCAGACTTGTTCAATTTCACAATCACCATTACATTCCATTATTATAGTTTCGTTGGAAGCAGCTGTAGAAATAAATACATCTAACTCAATTTCTTACATTATATCTGAGCATATTATTTTCATATGTGTGCTTCATGTAGTTTTATGAATTCGCATACATTTTAAAAGATCCTTAGGCATCTAAAACTCGTACACTGAGGGGCGCCCTAAGACTAAAACTCTTGGGAGGGGGAAAATTATCAATTGCCGAATGAAGTTCCAATTTTACCGAATGATAAAATACAAACATGTACACTTGTCGTGCATACATAACATTTAGTGAGAAAAAACATTAGACATCTTTTAAAAAACAATTCTGAAAACTAAAATGAACAAACAATCTCAATGTTGCTATATTGTCTTCAAATTGTGTCGAATACGGAAATTATTGGGAGGTCACAGTGACTTCCCGTGACCTCCCATCGGGGCGCTCCTGTGTGCACTGAACAATGTCAATGAAATAAGATACAGATTTTTTTTCCTGAGCTGTAATGAATTTCGCACATGTTTTGAAATCCTTTTTTTGCGTCAATTAAAATATTGAAAATCGATGCTGAAACTTAGAAGAAAAAACCTTAAAAGGGTTTTTTTTTTTAATCTTTCTGCGTTTTACTTTACCTTCTTTCAGAAAGTCTTTTCTAATGAATATTAACCAACACGTTAATCGGTTTCTACCAAAACACGAAAGATAATTAAAATTCTAGCTGAATTCTTTCAATAAAAAAAAAAAAATATTTTTCTACTAACATGGAAGAAAAACAATGAGCAGAATTTTCAAATTGACCAATTTTTTTCCTTTCGCAAAGGCAGCATCATTTTGATTTTTTTGCAAATGCTACTTTTTATTTACCATTTGCGATGTGGCGGGAATACTTTTTGTGCAAAATTGAATTAAATAAAACTTGCGACATTTTTTTAAAGTTTGACTATTTTTTTTTAATTTGTAGAAGAGGCAGTGCATAAATAATACGGCACCTATCGACATTTTACTTTAAGGTGTAAAATGTATTTATAAAACAATAACCGACGTAGGTTACGGGGTGTTACAAGGTGTTATAAAATGCATACATCATGCTATTCTTTTATTCAGAAAGAAATATACAAGATGACTAAGAGTAAAGTTGAATTTAAGCTAAGATTATGCTAATCGAGCAAACTACTACCGCACTCCGCAAACATCAACCTAAAAAGATATTAACCAAACATGTTTAGAAGCTTTGGAAGCAGTACAATCCATGCAAAATTGAATTGGTTAATGCAATATGTTGGGATAGAAAGCCTTCATTTTGTAGTCTTGAAGTCAGTTCATAAAACATTTAATGTTTTGAGGCCTTTTTCAAAGAAATATGATTAGCGCTGGTTTCTTCTCAGACAACTGCAAATACGTGATCCTGCATCTTTATGGGGTAATTGATTTTGCTGAACAGCACCAAACCTGAATTGTAGTTTACTACAATTCAGGTTTGATGCTGCTAAAATATTACAAAGATAATAATAAATAATATAACAAAAAATGTAACAAAAATAAACTAAAATATAACAAAAATAAGCTAAAATATAACAAAGATAAAAATAATCTTTGTTGGTCCTGTTTTATGTCCAAATGAAGAGTTGAGAGGTATCCCGTCAATGTTAAAAGAAATTGCTTTATATAGTTTGCGTGTATACACACGCTACTGTAAAGTTTTGAGAGGGCAGAAATGGATCTCCAAATTTTGACGAATGATAAAATACGTGTATGTACACATAAATGCATGTAATGAAAAGGGACCTTCAAGTACTTGAAAATTTCAGTTACTTCTCAAATTCGCCGAAGTGTGAGGCAAAATCTGCCGAATAAAGAAATATTTGGAAGGTGACGGTCACATCCCGTGACCTCCTATCTGGGCCACTCCTGTGTGTATCCTATAACTATATTTCAGAAGTACTTACGATTTTTACAATTTTGCCTTTCCTTCAAAGTCCCTTTGTTGTTTCCCTGCCAGGTGGTTGCGTCGGCGGTGGAAGAATTGATCGCCTCAGGGTTTTACTTCATTTTGACAGGGGTTGGATAGTATGGATAGCTGGGCCGCGGTAGCCCAATCGGTAAGGCGTAGGATTCGTGACCGGAGGGACCCGGGTGCTACCCCAGCCGATCAAAGATCCACCGTCTTGATTAATGGTGGCTGGGGGACGTTAAAAATGTCGTGGTCACAAAGTGCTCCAAGTGAAACGATACCTCTGGGGGTGCAAGGCCAAGGGTTTGCTCGGCCCTTGGTCTGGTTCAAAAATGAACAGAGCGCTCTTCAGGGCCCTAGCCCGGTTAAACCACGAGTTGTGGTAGGTACGGGGGATCCTGGAGTGTGTGAAGTATGGATACCTGCCACTTCATCGAATTAAATTTCTACCGGCAACGACATAGCTGTGAAAGTCGATTCTTCCGAAACGGTTTTTAAGCTGGCTAAAGCATGGGCTCCGAAAATTTGGTCAAGGGCTCAAGCTTTTCTTAGAAATTAGTAATTCTTAGCTTTTACTACTGCAAGATATAAAATTATTTCTTCTTCAGCTCTTAATGAGTAAGTTATTAAAAATGCGCACTAAATCTGCACTGAAATTGCTTTAAATGGGAAATATATCCTGTTAAACCGTGGGGGGAACATCTCACCCCCTCTCTCTTTTAAAATTTTGCATATGAGCGCAGATGGGCTCCATGTGTATTCTGGCTTTGGGGGGGGGGGGGCTTGTGTATTCTGGGGACGCTCTTGCTTGTCTTGAGCAAGTGGGACTTCGTCTTCCATTGGCTGGATTTGACTGTTCTACTAGCACTGACCATTGACCAATCAATTTGTCTTAGAATTTCATCATGTTGTCAACCTAAATATATTTTCTGATTCACTTTTAACCGGTCTTGCATTGTGATGCTACAGTTAAATAAAGAGTTCAAACAAACAATTCCGGAATTTAAGTTAACTCATTTTCGTGAACAGAGGACTTTTTTTTTTTTTTTTTAATAAAACTAACCGCAATTTTGACATCGCTAGAAAGGAAAATAAAAGCATTGCTAATTTTGTTTTCGTACATATTACTTTAAAACTACAACATTATACATTTTAAAAGAACGAATAACGTCACAACCCCATAAGAAACGCATCACGACCCAAACAGTCGTTTTGGAGTAGCGGCGTCATAAGTTAGGAACCCCTGGGTTCAGGACTTTGCTGATTACTGTTCGCGAAGTTTGGTTGTCGTTAGCCACATAAAAGTTAACTTAAAGCTTATTTTACACTCTTTCAACCTATATCAACAGCAAACTCTGTATTTTCGAGGCACTCTAACGTAAATCCACCTTCGTTACTTTTCAAAAGCGCGAAAACGTTGGTCTTCTGTATACAAAGAAAGCATGAGGCCATGGTAAGCCAATCGTTAAGGCGTCAATCTCGGAACCGCAGGGTCTCGGGTTCGATCCTAGCTGGATCAAAGATCCACCATGTTGGCAAATGGTGGACGGGGCACATCTAATATGGACCGTGGTCACGAAGTTCTCCAAGTTCCTATTCTAAATCTATATCTCTGGAGGTGCTGGACCAGGGGTTGTTTGGCTTCTGGTCCGGAACAAAAAAACAGCCCTCTTCAGGGCCGAATTCAACCGGTTAAACCACGTGTAGTGGTGGGTATGGGGGACCCTGGAGTGAATAAATACTAAGAATGGGACTCGTGCTTTTTTAAAGCTGCGAAAAATTGTGAAGGAATTTCTTTTATAGCAATGTCATCAAGTGCCGATGCAGAATAAGATTCTATATACAATGCAGTAATGAAGTGAAAATCGTCATTTTTGGAATTACGGAATTACGGTAGTGTGGCTCTGAGGTACAGAACTCCCAACCAACAAAGATTTTAACGAATTAACCTGTTGCTGTTACCGGATAAGCGAAATAAACTGTCAACTTGATTGGCTAACAGCTTTGCTAAGATCCGTTCAGTTAAAAGATAGACTTAAAATAAACAAACAGGTAGCTAGAAGGAAGCCGCTTTGCTACTTTTCTGAATTTTCTGCGGAAGGAAAAAAAATAACCAAGATCCGCATTTGACGTCTGATTGGCGCCCATTTGTTCTTTTCCAATCCAAACACGTGATTGACGAGGCCAAAAAGCGCATTACTTTGTTTACATCTTGTCTATCTTTTCCATGAACGAAGTGCAACTGATGGTTTCTTTTTATTAGTGATTACCGTTCGCTGAAGGAGGGTAAATGTACGCGTAGTTTCTCTCAAAAATTACTGAAAAAAACAAATACGTACCTAGAGGCAGATTAAGATATCCTTTGGCCTTAGGCCAAATACTTTTTTTGGGGCCCCATGTAGTGAGACTACAATTTTGGACATTGGATAAAACACATTTAGACACTCAATAAAGCAATTTTAGCCAGTTGGAAGCCCGTAAATTGTGCGGGCTCTAGGCCACGGCCTAGTTTTCCTATTCAGTAATCAGGTCCTGTAACGTAACCAGCCAACAAACACACAGGTCGGAAAGTGAACAATAAACTTACCAAGTTTATCTTCTATATCGCATGGACAACTGCGTACTTCTCTTTCTTTTCCAGCGCAAGGTGTGGAAGTATCTAGGCATTTACGAAATCTTGTTTGCATCTCGCAAGGTGCCCCACATTTACTCCATTCAGACCACGGACCCCAAGTACCTATTTTTAAATAATCAAAAAAAGAAAAAAAAAATATATATATATACTGTCGTCCCCGCTGAATCGGGTAACGGATAAACGAATACCCCGCGTATACTAATAAAACATTCCGGAACCCATGCCATAGAGGCAATGTTAAAGATTCCCGCTTAATCGAATAATATTTCTTGGAATCGACGGTATTCGCTTAAAGCGGGGCCGACAGTATATATATATATATATATATATATATATATATATATATATATATTCGGGGAGGGGGGGGTGACGCCCCCCTCCGAAACCCGAAATGTTTTGTAATGTACAACAGAAGAAAGTTCTCTTTTTAAAAAATTTCAAATGGCAAAAAAAAGGAAGTTTTTCTTCTTAATTTTGTAACTATGAAACTAATAAAAATTAGAAGAGCAAAAACAAATTTGACAATTCAAATTATCATTAGTTGCAAAACCTACTTGAAAACAAGACTTATTAGCACTTGCTGCTCTCTTTCCCGAAATAAATTCAAGCTCAAGGCAAGCTCCTTGTCAGTTTGGTCGTCGGACCCCCCTCCTCCATAAAACTCCAAATTCTACCCCCCCCCCAAAAAAAACCCACCACTCTAAATTCTATCCTACTTTGGAGAGGGGGTCCTACTTTCCGACTAGGCTGAGATTGCTTCTTGGCGGACCTGATTTAATATCGAAGGTATTTTGTTGGTTCCTATTTTTAAGCATCTGTAGCCCTCGAGGGAATTTAATAGCTAAACAAGGTACCAATCAACAAGACCATACAAAAACGGATACGTTCACAGACCCTCCGCTTGGTTGAGGGCCCCCTAATCCTAGAAAAATACTTCAAAAAACAAAAAATGTTTTTTTACAAAGGCTTGAAAACTTTGAACATTTTGTTAAATGCAGCTGTAACCTTGGATTTTAAAGTTTCTAACACAAATGGGGGGAGAGAGGATATCAAGTTGGGCGAAATTCAGTTCCTTAAAAAAAAAATCCACCTGCAAAATGCAAAAATCCTGTTAAAGCATTTTTTGTAGCACATTTCCCAAAATAATTTTTATGACTCACATGTTTCATTTCTAACTACTTATTAAATATCGAATTCAGTATTTTGGAAGTTCCTTTGTAATTGCTTCCATTATTAATATGTTAAGCACAAGAAAAAATATTACACTACCTTTATTCTTTTTCGTTTTCTGCGGTACTTCTTATTGAAAAAGAAATTGTCGTTTGAAGAAATATTTTTAAATATCTATTTGAAACTTAAAATAGGTGTATCTTTCAAAGTTTTAACAATTTGGTATGACTTTCCAATCAACTTTTAAAACGTCAGAGACTGAAAAGTGCAAATGAAATACTTTAAATAGTTTTACCTGTACTGTCTTTCAAGATAAAAAATGAAAACCTGTCGTTCAAAATCATTAAATACCTTTTTGAAACTCCTAAAAGTGCTTCAGTTCTATTTCTTATTAAAAAAACAAACTATGAATTAACTGAATAGTCAGCATATTACTCTCTCATTAATTATTTTTTAAATCTCTATACTATTTCTTTTAAAGAATTTTATGCGTTTTATACTATTAGTATTTTTATAATTTTAAGTGCTGTGTCTGTCGGCGAGTCGGGAACTGATCAAACACTACTATGTAACTATACTGAAAACCGATGTAAGCAAGTGATGATGTTAATCTTTTCTCCTATCTCGTTCTTCCTCTCTGTCGATTAATGTCAATCGTTTGTTAAGCTACCAATGAAAAAAAAAAATATTTGATTGGTCTTTATTTGCAAAAGAATTTAGGACATTTATAAGGTTTTGTTTCCAACATATATTTGAAGTCACAATTGCCCCACATAAGGTCTCAAAATGCAGAATTTTAAAACTTTTTTTCAAAAATTTCCTCGGGAGAGAACCCTCGGGCTCCATAAAATTATGAAGATTCTATCCTACTTAAAAGAGTTCATTGATCTCTGTCGATACCATCATCCCAATAAAAGTCAGTCTGAAAAAATTTACAAGAAAAGGAAAAAAACCAACAACACAAGAAACAGCAAGAAAAAATACTTATAACACACACAAATGTTTGTGTTTATGCAAACTGGACCCTCCCCGACATTTTTTTCTGGATACGGCCTTGTTTTTGTGTGCGTGCGTGTGTGTGTGTGTGTGTGTGTGTTTCGGTTAAACTTGCAAGACTTGAATTTTCGCAACCGTTCATCTTAGATACTTCCAATTGGATTTTTTTAAAATGAAGTGCAGATTTAAGATGTTGAAAGTTTGAAGCGAAACAAATTTAGTCAAAAAACACGAAATTTAACTTTTTATGCGGATTCGAGGTTCCCTAACTTATCTTTAGGGAAATCGACATAGTGAAAAAAACAATTCGAACACAAAAAGTCCGTCTAATATTCACTGACATGCGGAACGCAGCGTTTTGTGACTTGCACCACTTTACACTGGCTGTCAATAGCACCTTTAGGTGGAAACTATAGTCACTACCAGTAGTTTTGCGATTTCTGTAGAATGACAACCGGTCATTCTATTGAAAGGGCGATACGCCCTGATCTCATTTTCTGCCGGGCTCTTAACATTTTGAACTCGAATATCTCTTTAATTGCAAATATTTCAAATGTTTTGTTCCAGAATTGAAGGGACAAGTGGATAAAGGTGATATGTGACATTTGAATTTTGCCGATTTACACAAATTCAAAGTAGTGTGTATTCATTTGTGTTAATTCACAAACACAATTGAAGGCGCAAGTGAATAAAGGTGATATGTGACAATTTTTTTAATTTGTAGAAACAGCTTTCAAAAAAATAAATATTACCTTTTCACCTTCATCTATGGTACAAAGTGCGTTTTTCCAAAATTGTCACATATCACCTTTATCCACTTGCCCCTTCAATTATTTTTCAATGGATATTCTTCCTTAAATGTAAGTTAGAGGACCTGGAATCCGTATGAAAAGTTAAATTTCGTATTTTTTCCACGAAATTATTTTTTGCTTCAAACTTTTAATACCTGAACTCTGCACCGCATTGAGTATTTTTTGCAATTGGAAGTATGCATCTAGGACAATCGGTTGTGAAAATAACGGTCTTGCAAGTTCAACCGAAACACACTGTACTGAAAAATATCGACTAATGTAAAATACAAAAACAATTTTTAAGAGTTATCATTTTTCGGAATTTGTCTTTTTTCAGAAATCTTTTAGGTACTAGTAGTGTAACCAATACTCTTAAAATTAATTATGTTTTTAATTATATTGCCTCCGTCCTCTGCTATCCACTATAAAAAATAAATATAATAAAAGGAAATAATAATGATAATCAGACGTTCCGAGACGTGAAAAGTTTATAAGCGCAGATGCACAGTTTAATTTCTACGTGAGATCAGTTCCTGTAATCCTTTTTTTCATGAAAAAGATTTCAGGAAACTATTATATTTCTTCATTAAGAACAAAAAATCGGGAAACCTGATTTTTTTTCTCTAGTCGCTAAACATTTTCATGCATACTGTCATGCATACTACTTTTTATGTAAATTACCGCCAAAAATTAAAATTTATCGGTAAAGAAATAAAAAATGCCAAAATAGAAAGGACGTTCGTATTTTTATTCAGATACGAAAACTTTTATTTGCGTAAGTAAAAAAAAAAAGAATGCAATTTCTGATATTTTAGTGCATATTTCAGGAATGTTTAGTTCAAATTTGCACCCGTAATTTGATGATTTTATTGTCCACAGAATCCAGGTTCTAATTGTGGACTACATCATACTTATAAACTACTTTAAATGCACACCAATTATTCAACCTACACATTGTTTAATATTACAGCATAATGTCATGAATATTAAAAGTTGCTAAATAAATTATGAAATAAAATCCAATTACATCTGGAATCAAAATATTTCCATAATTTTTCTTTTTTGAACTAAGTAGTTATTGCAGTAACTATTAACATTAATTTGGATATTAATACACTCTGCGGCATTAAAACAACTTTGTTAGACAAGCATAAAAATTTCACACATACCAGACTTTCTAGGAAGCTCTACAATGTTTGGTACAACTGCAAGTGGATCAATACCGTCGGGAAGACCTGCAAATGCATTAAGATAAATTTTTACTCACCAACATGACTATCAGTTATGTTTCATTGCTAAAAATATAAGAACATGCGAAATTTTTTTTCTAATGACATAAACTGACACAAGTTGCAATATAGTTTAGTTTTATTGCTACATTTGTTTACAAATCCCAAAACACGATTTTAGTTACATAACTGTACAGGAAAAATTTCTTTAACGTTATTAGTAGGTTTTAACCCATTAATGCCTGCCATTCTTTTTCCAGGGATATTTTGAATACTGGTTACAAATAGTGTTTAATGGACAGGAAAAATAGTTTTAAAAATAACATGTAAAAATAATTTTTTATTAAAAAGAGAAAAATTGTCATTAAAAAAGGACGCTAGGCACTAGAAGTTACATACTTTTAAACCATTTTTTTTCTGCCTACGATATATTTAAAAAGACATGTTACAAGAAGAAATAAAAGCAGCAATTAACATAAACTGGGAAGCTGGGAATAATTTTGAAAACTTAGCTTTTTGTTCTTGAGATTGTGAACAGTGTAATTCTTGATAGAGATCATAATAAAACGGCTACAGAACTCACTTTACAATGGTTATGTGCTTCAATCTGTTCATAATGAATTGATACCAAAGTAATAATTGAACACTATTATTTGGTTGAAATGTTCATTTTTGATAAATTCAGACACTTTTTGGACCATCCCTAAAAAGGGACGCTTGGCATTAATGGGTTAATGTGTAAGATCTTGAAACTAACGTTAAGCGTCCTCGTACTTGTCAATAAGTTTACATCATAAGACGTTTACTTCGAAATGTAGAGAAAACATTAAAGAATAATCCTTCTTAAAATTAAAAAAAAAATATTTTATGTCAGAAAATATTAAAATTCATTTTTCTAAGCGAAAAAGCTCTTGAGATATCCATAGAGGAAACTTTTTTTTCTTTCAAAAAGATAACGTAAGAAGACAAAATATAAATGTCAAGTGCAACTGCAAAAACTACGTAGGGGAGACTTGACCGAACTTTTGGTTTTTTATTTTTCACTTTGTTTGCATAATAGTTAGAGATCAATAAAAAAATATATAAACATGTATTGTGTTATTTTGTACATTATTGTGACCGAAAATAATAGCATAAATTGAAGTAAAGATGGTCCAGACAAAATTATATGCTTCATGTCTACACTTGGGTCAATTATCCCTAAGTCTAAGGAGATTTGACCCAATACTTAGGGAGACATATAACCCACCTTATGAATGTAAAAATATTCATGGATATTGAAGTCAAAACCACAGGTTTAATGGTGTTTTTAGTTTTAATGAGTGATATTTGAAATGGCACAAAATGTCCATACTTTGGGTGAAGTGTTACATAATTTTTCTTTAATTAATCCAATTCAACATCAGCAAAAAAGCAGAAGTCGAATTCAAAACTTGTGACACTGCCATTTTGTATGGTAATGTAGGGAGGCTTGAGACATGTTTTAATTTACGTCAAATCTACTTCAGACACATTAGTGACATTAGACCATTTGAATCTAATAGAAAATTACACTTTCAAAATATAATGATTATTTTTTGCTGATCAGCAAACAAAATATATGTTGTCCTATTTTTTTCCAAACAGTTACTCAGTCGTCAACACGCACTTTCTGGCTATAAAACCCCATTTAGTATCTTGACTTATGACTTGAATAAGAACATAGTGACATCGCATATTGCGACTCTGAAGTGTCAGATTTTACAGTTGAGGCAAACCTAACCTGACAGTATTGTAAAGGCTACTCAGGCTCTAATCATAGAAAATATAGTTATTACTTTGATGAAATTTAATTCTTTGACCTAAATCACAATATTTTAGCTATTCATTAAAAAAATCATCAAATTAAACAAAGCATAAAATTAGTTTTTGGGCCAACTCTCCCTAGTTAGCTTGGATCAAAGGTAGAGATGCACCGATTAGCAAATTGGCCGATTACCGATACTCGGGTGTTGATAATCGGTCTGGCCGATTAATGATCATGATTATCATTTTCAATTCTACTAATTTCTCCATTTTTTTTTTCTTTTCGCAATTCCGATGTTAGAAATAGTTACTAATTTATTTCTGAGAGACAATTTATTTTTCTCTAATGATCATGATTATCATTTTTAATTCTACTAATTTCTCCATTTTTTTTTCTTTTCGCAATTCCGATGTTAGAAATAGTTACTAATTTATTTCTCAGAGACAATTTATTTTTCTCTATTTCCCTAACTTTCTTAAAATAATTTCAAATTTCATCAAGTTTCTTTGAGTCAATTTCTATATTATTGCTTATAAAGTTACATTATGCTAACATGAAAATTTTAAAATTAATTTTAAAATTAGACATGAAAATTTTAAAGAAATAGGGAGGAGGCTCTGGTGAACAGGCAAATTAAGCAATTTTTTAAAATTATTTGCTGCTATAGCCTAATCCAAGACTTTTATTCTTTATGAAACTTATATAAGGTAATCTAAACGCACTGTGTAAAGGGAGAAATATAGTTACGCATGAAAAAAGCTGCAACATCGTGTATATGCGCTTGTAGAAAATTACATTTATTTACTGTTAACAAATTTATTTGTCATAATTTCTCATTAAAGGTATACTAAAAAATGTATTTAAAAAATATTTTTCCCACCGATTAATCATCCCAATTTTGCCGATCATAAATAATCGGCAAAGTGACCGATTAATCGATGCATACTTAGTCAAAGCTACCTAAGTAATTTTCCTCTGTTTACCCTAAATATTATTTATATGAAAAAAATCCCCACGGGTCAAGTCGTTGCCTCCGCTAGAGTAAAGGGAAAGCAGCTCTGCAGCCTTTCGTTTGATCTCGCGGAGGCTCCAATCAAGTCTCCCTATGGGTCAAACCTCCCTAGTTTCCCCTAAATCTAGGATACTATATCGCACCCAAGCAACAAAAGCGACACATTTCAAAAACTTGGAAAACGTTATTATTGATTTTAAATCTAAACTAAATGCACTTTCTTGCTACAAAATTCGCATAAAAATAGTTAACCCTTTTCAAGGCGGTGGTAAATATTTTACCACCACGCTAGAATTTAAAACGGAATAGAAACGCACAAAAGTTTTATGTACAACGTGTAATGCTCGATTGTGAGCTGCTCCATGTTTCATGTTGTTCCATCAGACAAACTAAAAGTAGTTTTTTGGTCATAAATGAGCTTCATTTTTCTAATTATAATGCAAAGTGAATTTTGGAGAAAACGGCTTGTGCCCGTTAAAGGGTTAACATAGCTGATGCACGGTGGCGTTTAAACCATAAAGCAATACTGACCCATCAATGAAATTTCATTATTTAGAAGAGATTTTTCGAAATTTAAGATTACATTTTTAATTTAGATTAAAAAAATCAACCGATAAACTGAAAACATGTCATTAACGTTCTGCAAGTCTTGTAGTATTTGAGGATAAATCAGGATACTCAAGACAGAATTTACATGACAATTTTAAGTTTTAGAAATACGTAATTAGACCTTATTTCATAAAAAAATATAGTTGCATTATTCTATTTTTAGATATTAATTGCCAAATTTACGTAGTGTTAATAGGTTTTTTGAAGTATTGCCTTTAAGTGTTAGGCTGTACGATTGGGACAGCCAGGGGGCTGTGTTTTTAGCACTTAGATAATTTCTAGAAAAAAAAAAATACTGTTATCGCTCCAAATACAATTGGGCTACACAGAATTAATGCTGTACTTGAACTAAGAGCGATAATCACTTGATTTCACTTTTTTTTTCTCAAAAAAAAAAAAAAAAATACTCGGTCCGGACAGCCAATTACGAGTTTACAGAGAATCGCCCATAATAACGCTATATTACTTTTACAAAAGATGATGAATATTTGAAAAACAGTGCTTCATATCATATGGGATCTCGTCCTAGCACAAAAAAGGATCTCGTGATCTGGTTGCAATAATACTAGCCAGCAAGTATTAATCGTTAACAAAATATAATGTTGCTGTGGTAAGTTGACCTCCGATATTGACAAAGTTTACCTCTTTGTCAGGTAATAGGGAAGGATAATTTGCGCTGGATTAGATTTGGGTTACTTCCATATTAGTTTTGCAAAAGTATTCCAATTCAAATCCACGGTAATTACTCTTTCCAACACCCGAAAAAGAGGTAAACATTACCAATGTGGGAGGTCAACTTGCCAGAGCCGCACTATATACAACATTTGTTTAGTGCTGAGTAATATAAACATTCATCTGTGGTGATACAAATCCGCATTTTAACTTACACTTGCCTGGCTCCGAAGCACTAAATAATAAAAGAGAAATTAGATGATTTTTATGACTTAACCCTTTATATCCCAAATTAATTCAGCAAATTTTGAAAATCAGCAGGGTCTAAGGCCCCCTACGGCTTAGGGCCCTTAAGAAAACTGTTTCCGATTACAGGTCTCATCCCTCGGCCTCTCAGCGAAGTACAAGGAGTGGTACTTAAAAGCTTCAGCATGATTCCAGCCATGCAGGATTCACAATACTGAATTAGTATAAGCGGGACTTCTGAGTAACGTCGGGGCATAAAGGGTTAAAGCATTTAACATACCTACTTACGTATTTTCTCGGGTTTGTGAAATTTGAATCCACCAAATATAAATTGGAGACTATTCAGATTATTTCTAGAGTGGTTTTTCGAGTTGAATAATACTTACCGTTGGCACTCATTTATCTGACAGAAAGAGGCTTCGACTTATAACAAATATTTGTATTACTACGATACGATTTTATTGTTCTAAATAAGGTAGTACTGTACTATTTTGGTCACAGAATACAACACATTCTAATATCTAAAAGTATTGTCTAAAACGAATTTATATTATTTTTGGGGCCGTGGGTAGCTTAGTGATCGGCGTACCAGACTTGAAATCGGAGAAATTCCGGTTGAAACACATTGCTACAAAATATATACAGGGTGTTCCATTTTTTACTGCAAGATTTTTATTTTCGCATCCGTTCGTCCTAGACGCATACCTCCAATTACAGAAAAGCTCAAAATAAAGTGCAGAGTTTGAAAATGAAAGTTTGAAGCAAAAAAAAAAAAAAAAAAGTCAAACAATGCGAAACGTAAATTTTCATAAGGACTCCAGGTTTGGGGAAAAAATCTCAATTGAAAAATAATTCCACCACAAAAAATTTGACAGATTTGCGATTAAAACTATAAGAAATATTCGAGTTCAAATTTTTCAGGGTCAGTGCAGAAAATGAGATAGAGATGTACCGCCCTTTCAGTGGAATGAACTGTTGTCATTCAACTGAAGCCGTTGTTCCGGTTTATATTTCCAGCAACTGCTATTATTGGCAGCGATTGTAAACTGCTGTAAGTCAAACTCTACGTTTCATATCTCGGTGTATATTGGTCGAACTAATGTCAAACTTTTTGTGTTCGAGTTCTTTTTTTTTTTTTTTTTTTTTATGCTCTTGATTTCTCTAAATATGAGTTAGGAGAACTGGAGTTCGTATGAAAAGTAAGAATTCGTACTTTTTGAAGATTTTTTTTTCGCTTTAAACTTTCAACATCTTAACTGTGCTTTTTATTTTGAGCAGTTTTGCCATTGGAAGTATGCATCTAGGACAAACAATAGAGAAAATAAAGATCTTGCAGGTTAAAACCAGGGTTGCCAGATGTTCCGGATTTCAACTAGCAGTTACCGAAAGTGCAAACTTTCCCACCTGTAGTGCTGTGTCTAAAGTGTCGAGGTTGAGATAGATCTGGCTACCATCTATCGGTGAAGCTCCTGCTATCCAGTGCTTCAAGTTTTAGGAACTGTTCGCCTTGGATGCTCGTAGGAAATGAATATGTAAAAACACACTTTAAAAATGACGAAATTAAGATCTTCGCTGTATAAACAGACTAATTTCGAGATAGTTAAGGACGCGAATATTACACTTATGACCCGCTTTTTAGTGATTATCCTCTTTTGTCATAAAGTAAGTCAGCGAAGAGGAAAGGGAGGAGCAGTGTACTTTCTTTTAGAAAGAACTTTTCTTATCAAAGGGAGAGGGAGAGAGATGAATGCATGACAAAAATCGATCTCCAAACATTTATTCTACTTCTGTGTATCGCTTGATTCAAAGGTTGTCGAACAAAAATAACTTTAACAAGAAAGTAATTCTGCGTTCGAAGGGATACAAAAAAAAAGTTGCCTTTTATGAGCTTGAGTATTTCTCTCGAATCGCAGTTGGAGTGTGCTTCATGTATTCTAAGTTGCACGTTTTTGAAAATTTTGCTCTCATCAGTTTTGTAGCATTACAGCTGAACGGAGGCAAAGACATCCTGTAAAAGCTTTTGTTGGATGTCTTTGCGTCCATTAGCTTTTTTGCACTGAAAAAGGAGTTCCTTGTAACGCCGAAACACGTGTTTGCAGCATTCCAGCGCATTTGAGCTTCTCAACGGTGTATTTTCGCTTTTATTTTAAAAGCACAAAGGTATTTATTTATTTCAGTTATGGTAACCTTGAAGAAGAAGGTATAATTAAACCGCGAAAAGATGGCGGGTCGACTGGAAGCGGAACACTTCATTTAGAAATAGGTTGGATCTGCAAGAACGCACGACTTCACTGCTTACGTATCCTCGCAGATCCAACTTATTTCAAAATGAAGTGGTCCGTTTCCACTTCCAGTCGACCCGCCATCTCTTCGCAGTTTAACTTTACCAATCACCCGCGGGCATAACCTGCCATCTCATTAGCCCAACACGACAAATTTAATACCATATACCACTACACACTAAACTAATAAGTGCTCGTGCAAAGAAATCATTTAATTGCAAATAAAGTGCACATTTTTAGAACCCCTTTACATTGAATATCTAATGAAAAGATTTTAACGTACCAGTGAAGGACAAGGAGCGGATGTCAACTTGCAAACTTGCTCCAGGCAAATATCCATGGTATCTTTCTAAGGCATCTATGATTGCCATGCCGACTTTGTGAGTGGCATCCAGGCGTGGTTTCGAAAAGTGTATTTGGCATTTTGCAATGACGCTTCCTTCACTAAATACAAAATGATAAAATGGTATAAAGAAACTTACAGGAACATTACCTCTGTGCAAATGCTAAAACGGTAAATCGAATTTGTTTTCCGTGCACTAAAATATCTCAAGTCAGAATTGAAGGGCTTGGGAGATGAAGGGGTTAAGTGACAAAACAGAAATTGTGAGTAATTAAAGTTTAAAGTTTTATTGTTGCAGCAGCTTTTTAGTTTTCTGGTTTTGTCGTTAGTGAGCGTGTGATATTGGTCTAATGACATCAACTTTTTGATGTACCAAGTTTTATTTGCTTACCTGTATATCCATTGCTTACCATTGTCCAGAGTGTTCCTTTTTCAAAATGTAACACAGCCCCTTTATCCTGAAAGCCCTTCAATTATCATGAACATAAACATTAAAAAATACCTCCGTTAACTAAAGTAGAAATTATTTACAAAAGTTTAAAAAAAAAAAAAAAAAAAAACATCACGCGTTAAAAAATCTTCATAAATATCACCGAAGTTGCGAATGTTATAGGACATGTAATATTTTAAACGAACGTAACTTGAGAGAGAACTGAAGTTTTTAGAGGCAATTTTCAAAACCAAAACAAAGCTCGTCATAAAGCATGCATGGTATAGTCAGTGCTTTCTAGAAAGCTCACTCCTCTGGAAGGTTGAGCTATGAATTTGTCAATGTTTCTCTTTTTTCGGGGCAAAGGGGAAAAAGTAATTTGCTGCGAATTCGGGTAGGAATACTTTTGCAAAGCGGTTACAAAAGAAATCCAATTCAATTCAGTGTAAATTACCATTTCCTCTTACTGGAAAAAGAGAAAACATTGCCTATATCGGAGGTCAACTTACCAGAGAAGTGTGTGTACTATGTTAGAGTTCATTTCATAGCTTTTCTTTGTATTGTTTTCACAACTGCTTGTTAATGTAGATTTTCTTGATGCTATTTTTTTTTAGCTGTGATTTAATCAATCTTGATATTAAATAAAGCACAGGGAAATACACCATTAATTGAATAAATACATAAATAAAAATTTCATGTTTATTTTAATTTTTAACATTGAGTACTAAAAGGGTCGTTGAGTACTAAAAGGGCAGAATTAAACAATTAGCATTTTCAAAATTGAAATGAAGTTGTTCTGAAGTCTTTTTTGAAATAAAGGAAAATAAGTAATTCTCTATTTCAAAGAATAGGCGTCGAGAGTATGGCAAAGACATTACTTTCTATTTTACACGCACAAAAATTGCTTTAAAATTTTTTTTGATTAATAGTTTTTTTTTTTTTTTTGAGAACTTCAACGTTATAATTTCAAGATAATTGAAGGTTTCTTAGTGATAAAACTTTCATTTTGCCTGCAAAATAATTTTTTTCCAATATTTGAACGTTATAGTGTGATTAAAATAAAAGCGAATGCTAGAAACGGTTGAAAACAATAGTCTTGATTGCTAAAAAGAGCAGACGACATTCACCAGGGAAAATATTTAAATTGAATTCATGCCTCACATCGGTTATTTCTTCATGCTTATAACGTGCTCAGAAAATTAATAATACAAATCATGCTGAGCTTTCATTAAAAATGAAGTCCCATTAGCTTAAAAACGTTCCTAGTTATTGTTCTATGAAATGCAGGAGCTTCGGTTTTCGACGAAGAGCCGTCTTTGTTCATGATAATTTTTTACTGGATTTGAATGGTACCAAATTCAAAACGATACGATAATTCCTTTGCATATAAAGAGAAATTTTATGCCTTTTTGGTTTGAAACTGAAATAAAAAAGAAAAAAATCGAAATTAAGCAAAAAAAAAAAAAAAACTTCCGAGTTGCACACACCCCAAACGCTTCCAATTAATTTTGTGCAAATTTCAGGAAAATCAACCAAACGGTCTGGGCACCCCTGTCGACTCGCCGACGGGCATGCTTTCTGCTCTATTTGTTGGTAGTTGCCACAGTGCTCCTACATCACCAAATGAAATTTTTCATGCACCTAATATTATCTGGTCTTACATCTTTTCTATTTTCCTACCTCTCTATTTTCGAAACGTTTTCTCTCTTACTGAAACTTTTTCAACATTTAGAGCTTTTTTACGTACACTCCACATTCTAATTTTCTGTACATATATTCGCGCTGTTATTAATTCGTTATTAAAAAGCGAAACTAGTTTATTATCTTTGTGAAAAATCACGATTTTCTAGGTAAAAAGTTTAAAATGTGCTTAATATGTGTTTTCGAATAGTAAATAGACTCGATTATTCATCACCGAAAATGACAGTATTGTGGCACTACAGATATCTTCGGCACCATGCTAAAATTACGAAAGTGAAAATTGGCACTTTTCAGGAGGGCCAAAACCCTGCATATAATTTTTTCCCACCTGACGCAATTGTTTTTTTTTAATTTTTTAAATTTTTTTAGATATCTTTAAGTGCAAGACTATCGTTCGAAGGCATTACTTTAATTTTAATTATTTGTAAAATTCGAATTTGAAAAACGCGATTTTTCACATTCGTTATTATAGCATGGTGCCGACGATATAATGGATTTTTTTTAACCGCTCAACGTCTGTATTTTTCACTTTTGAATTTAAAATTTAATTTATGTACTTATTGATAACTGACTAGTTATGGGCTTAATTAATAGGTTTTTTTTTTATTGAGATACAGGTATTTCAGTTCTAGTTAGTTCTTGGGAAAAAATAATTGTAACGGTGATAGAACTTAAAAATTACACACACACATTTTATATTATATATATATATATATATATATATATATATATATATATATATATATATATATATATATATGTATGTATAAACATAAACAAAGTAGTTGAAGATTCATATAGAACAGAAAAATAAACTTCACCACCCAGGTCAAAAGGCGCCTGTGGCAGCTCTTTGAAACTGGTAGCAGACATGTTTTTAATTAGAAGTATAAAACTTTGCGAAAAAATCTTGTTAATAACTGAAGTAAAGAGAAAATTCCCAAAAGACCCTGGGGCCTTCATCAGGGGGACTCCCCTAGGGTAGGGAAAAGTGAAGTGAGATGTTTCTAGCAAGTTGCAGGCAAAAGGCCTAAAAAGATGCAACTTTTAGCCCCCGACATCTCAAACAAGCATTAGGTCACTAGAAGTCGGATTCATTTATGCATAAACATGAGAGTATACAATTCAAAGGACACCATATATAATCAATAAAATTCAAATAAAACTTACAACATGAAATTACAAGAAATACAAAAACAAAGAAGGGTGGTGAAGTTTATTTTTCTGTTCTATATAAATTTTCTGATCGACAATGATCTTGAGGCTTTCACGTACATTGATGACATTATAATTTTTAACAACATTAACTTCCATAATCTCTACAAGGATATTTATCCAAAAGAACTTTTGCTTAAACAAACAAATATTAACAACACTGCTTCTTTTCCGGACATTTATATTAAATTAGAAGATAAAGATGTCAATCTTGCACTCTATGACAAACGTAAAGATTTCAACTTCAAAGTGCACTCACTTAATCCATTTTCGCAGTTGTCTAAGTAAAAAGGTTTTTAAGAACATTATCATTTCACAAGTTTCACGATACAAAAGAATTTGCAACATTAATTCAAATCTAGACTCAGCAATAAGACAATTAATTGTAACTTTAACTGAAAACTGCTACCCCGCGAATTTGACAGTCTTATCAGTAGCACATTGAAGAAGCCATAGGTTGGTAGTTCTTACAGTGTTGATTGAAAGTTCTTGTTTTTGTATTTCTTGTAATTTCATGTTGTCAGTTTTATTTCAACTTTATTGATTATATATGGTGTCCTTTGAATTATATACTATCAAGTTTATGCATAAATGAATTGGACTTCTAGTGACCTAATGCTTGTTTGTGAGATGTCGGGGGCTAAAAGTTGCATCTTTTTAGGCGTTTTGCCTGCAACTTGCTAGAAACATCTCACTTCACTTTTTCCTACCCTAGGGGAGACCCCCTGATGAAGGCCCCAGGGTCTTTTGGGAATTTTCTCTTTACTTCTGTTTTTAACAAGATTTTTTGGCAAAGTTTTATATAGTTATACTTCTAATTAAATATATATATATATATATATATATATATATATATATATATATTAGGGTGGGCCGGTTTTAACTTTTTTAAAAAATCTAAAACCCCTGTGGAGGGAAATGTTGTGGATTGGTATCGAATGCTAGTGCTAAAAACTGCTTTGAAATCTAAATATATTTAGATCTCCCGCACGCCCCTTGAAGTTTCAACAAATAGGCAAAACAGTACACTTTAATTTCTCAATTTTTTTTAATGAATTTTTGTAATCGCCAGTACTGAAAATAGTGGCCCAGCAAGACTTTGTTCGTGACAAAAAATATTATATCGTATGATATTTAATGACACCGGCAAGCCCTTGAAGTACCGCCAAATATGCAAAAAAGTACTTCAGTTTTCAATTTAAAAAAATATGAATTTTTTAACCACCTGTAATGAAAATAATTGCGCAATAAATTTCTTTGTTCATGAAAAAAAAATATTCTGCTATCAAATGATAGTGGTCGAAAAAAATAAATAAAAAAATGATGATCTCTTATTCTTATGCTGCAATAAAAAAACATACCTTACTTATGCGCGTCGGTCGCAAACATCAATTATAATCTACTCAGCTCAGAATCTAGATTTCATAAGTCAACAGCTGATGCTATTACCTTGAATTTCTTTTATTTTTCCTGCTCTGCTTCTAAGAACTCACTCCCTTTCTCTTACCTATTATATTCGGATTCTAAGAAGACTCTCTCAGCAAGAGGACGTCATTTTCTTTGCCTCGGTAATGACTACCTATGGCCCCTACTTACAGTAGCCAACTAGTGCACGGTTGGTTTTTCTGACGCCGATTGCAGACGAAAAAAACTTGTTTCGAGAAGGAGTCTTTCAGTTTTGATTTCATGGAAGCGGTTAGAAAAATAATTAAAGGAATGAAATTGGCCCTTTCGCTAAAAACGGTAGATTCTAAGAAACTGAAAAACTCTGAAAGCCAAATTAACTCTAATGAGGCGTTTATGTGCTCCAAAATTTACATTGAGAGTGGTTCAAAAAATAATCAGGTGGTGATGACGTCAACTTTCAGAAAATGTAGAATTCGGTGTTAAAAAAGAAAGAAAGAAAGAAAAAGGAAAAAATTGAATTTTGATATCTCAAATTCAAGTTATGTTAATCGCAATGACGAATCGCGATAGGTATTGTGGTGTACGTTCAAAAGAATTTTTCCGGCTCGGCGGAGAGCTTATAGGGATGCACCGATAAGCAAATTGACCGATTACAGATTGATTGGCTGTTGAAAATCAGACGATTAATCGGCCAAACCGATTAATGATCCTTATTATTATTTTTAATACTACCAACTTCACCGACACTTTTTTTTCTTTTACAATTCTGACTTTAGGATTAGTTACTAATTTATTTTAGAGAAGATTTGTGTTTTCCAATTAACTAATTTTCACAAAATTTTATCTAATTTATGCCGATTTTCATATTATTGTTAATAAAATTAAATTAACGCATCACATAATTAACACATTGTTAATCATGGTAACTTAAACATGAAAATTATAAAAAAATTAATAATAAGGAGAGGTTATGGCGAGCACTCGAATAGAGGAGTGCTATTATTTTAAATTTATTTTTCTATTATTAGTAGCCACTTAATTCAAAATATTTATGCTTTGTGAAATTTAGAGGTTATCTTAAAGCACTGTGCAAAGGAGAAAAGTATTGTTTAATGAAACATGTGGCAGCATTGTCTATGTGTACATTTATTCAAAACAAGAAAATTAATACAAAAAAAATTATGTCAACTGTTAAGATATTTTTTTTAAATATTTCGTTCTTTGAATTATATGTTTTATTTTTACTCACTACACTTTCGCACTATACTACATGCTATACTTATGTTCGTAGGTAATTATTCATTTCTTGTTTATAAATTCATTCATCGTGTTTTCTTGTTAAAGGCATACCTAAAGTAATTTGATTTAAAGCACATTTTTTCTGCCGGTTGATCAACAAAACTTCACTAATTATAAATAAAATGAAATACTCATGTTTTCGTATTCCACAGTTTAAAAGTTTCGGGATTTGATTACTCATAATAGTGTCATTTGAATATCAGCTTTGAAGGTTATCTTTTGATATTCCTTTGAGTTTAATGCACTGTAGAAACTATTTGCTTTGTTTTCAATCTGTACACTATAATACATCTTATAGTAAGGATTCGGAAAATTTCATTTGTTTACTTTAAACGAAATCATTCATCATGTTTTCATGGTAAATATATACTTAAAAAATATTTCAAAAAAAAAAAAAATCCGCCAATTTTTAATAATCTGCAAAGGGTCCAATTATGGCCGAAAAATCGGTGCATCCTATTAAATATTACTTTACAGTAGAATTTTTTTTTTTCATGATCGAAGAGACCTTTAGCGCAATTATTTTCACTATAGGTGATTAAAAAAATTCACGCGTAAACATTTTTAAATAGAAATCAAAGAACTACATTTTCAGATATTTTGCGGAACTTCAAGGGCTTGCCGAAGGGCTTAAATATCATAAAATATTTTTTTTTTATTTCGTGAACAAAGAGTCTTACCGGGCCACTATTTTCACTGTCGGTGATTACGAAAATTCATTTATAAAAAAATGAAAAATTTAAATTAAAATGCTATTTTTTACATATTTGGTGAAACTTCAAGGGCAGTTTGGGAAATATAAATATATTTTCATTTGAAAACAATTTTTTGTACTAGCATTTGATACCAATACATAACTTTTTCCACTTACAGGCGTTTTTGATTTGAGAAAAAAATGTTAAAATCGACCCAATATATATATATATATATATATATATATATATATATATATATACAGAGAGAGAGATAACCAGTTACGGGGGTTTGACCAGTTATGGTCCCTACTCGCATAGTTATGATGGTTCAAAAACTAGCAATAGAAAGCTAAATTCAATTATTTTCAGGAAATACGCAAAATAAGTATTCAAAACGCAGTTAAAGCACTTATTTTGCTTGTGGTATTAACAAATTTAAAGTGCTTTGACTTACCAATTTGAGAAACATTCAGATTTAAAAAATGGATAACTGACAAATCACTTTTGAAAGGTTTGCCTGAACAACAACAAAAATAAAACAACTAATAATAATAAATAGAACTACTGTACCGCTACATTTTTTTAAGTCATTGCTTGCAAAACTTAGTTTATAATTTATCATCAATCCTTAGTAATAATTTTTAGTAAGATTGGCCAAGAAATTTGTTATGATCATATGTCTCCATAAATAAAATACTTACTTTTAATTGACTAATTATGAGCTCATTAGCTTGGAAGGATCTAAACGCAATGTTAAAAATGTATCTATATGATAAAAAAGAGCTAATCAATGAGTGCGTACCAATAAAGCTGCTATTAGATAAAAAATAGCTATGTCAGATCCTTCAAAAAAAAAAAAAAAAAAAAAAAAAAAAAAAAAAAAAACAAACTTAAAAAGCTTAAATGCAAAGAAAATTCTTGATAAGTGACAGAAAAACATGAATATAATAAAGCAGACCGTTGATAAAAACATTATGTTTGGGGGAAAATGATGGGGGTAGTCCTGAAAGATGTCATTTTGAGAATCAACTGATGGTGTTCCTGGAATTTCGATTACAAACTTAATATTAACAATACGAGACAAGCATGCTCATTATTGATTGGCTGCCCATAACTAGTCATTTACCTTACATAGGATTGGTATTTTTAATTTTAATTATTAACAATATTAATTATAATTATTAACAATATTAATTATAATTTATAACAATATTAATTATAATTTATAACAATGTTAATTATAATTATTAACAATATTAATTAGAATTATTAACAATACTAATTATAATTATTAACAATATTAATTATAGTTATTAACAATACGAGACAAAACATAACTAGTCATTTACCCTACTTTGTGCTTCGTATTTTGCGTTTGAACTTAGTGAGGGAGAAAAAAGTACATTTAGCTTAAAACTCCTATAAAAAATACCTACCTTTTATAAGTACAAAGAGTAAAATATTCTTATTTTCAATACTTGGAATTAAAAAAAAATATTTTTTTCTATAGTAAACAAATGTACTTACTCAAAACCCAAGACAGTAGAACTGTTGTAGTACTGAACAGAATGAAGAAATATGGCATCCATCTACGCAAATGAAAGTATTTTAGAACATGTCTCTACATCATATTGATATTGCATGAGCTTAAAACTATTAAAGACATGGTAAGTAGTAACTTTCATTTTGTGGGACACAACCTGAAAACGAGTTAAGCTAGGGATTTCCTTAATACCCGATAAAATATCGAATATTTCTTTAAGAAAAATGTCGTCCTAATATTAATAGTACGCGTTATAGGATCAATTACTTGATCTAAAAAACGGTTTATATTTTTGGAGAGAACTAAATCACGGAAAGCGTCAATATGACTGCACACAGTTTAAATTTTTATCTTTTGTGTAAGAATATCAGTATTGAGGCCTTCATCTCAGTAATTCCGAATTTTCAAAGATGTTTTATTTTGCTTAAATTGCACAACCAAACGAGACGGGAAATTATGACGTTTTTGTTTAAACTTTAACCTGAAAATATTCTTTCATTCTCATTTTCTTAAATTGTATTTTTGAACAGTGTTTTAAGTTATCAATAAAACATTTCCATTTGGTAAACTATTCATCTTACTAACTCCTTGGTATCGCAAATAATCTGCGTACACATGCTCCGTAGTTTACACAACATACACGGACCTAAAAGACATCTAATTTAACTTTTAAAAATTCAAACAAAGCAACAACTGAATACCCAGATTCTGACTTCATTAAATGTTCTAATAAAATCACAATGTTCAAAATTTCCTATGTCAAAACCTAAAAATTTGAAAATTCATTGAAAAAAATCAGCATAAACGTGCCCAGGAGTACCCTACTCTGGGCGAAATACATAAGAATGTTAAAATATTACATTCTTTTTGAGCAAAACGATCTTTTTCTGTGATGAATCTCAATGAGTTGTCATTTTGCCAACTGAACAATGAGGCTATTACTGAAGTGGTTTCCACCAATTAAATTCAGAACTATACAGAAGTAACGCATCATGGGCGTAACCAGGACTCTGGTTATGGAAATGTAAGCAGAAGCACCCCAATGGGAGGTTAAGGGAGGCCATTGTGACCTCCCAAAACGTTCCAATTATCCCAAGAAATTTCGGAGGTCATTCCATCCCGTTCGTCCTAATTCTAGGAGGTCACTGTGACTTTCCAAAAAATCCAAAGTCTCCCAAGCAAAAAATGTGCCTCTCATGTAATTTGACTCCATATGAAACGAATCCGTTTCGTGTAAAATTGTCAGAGTTTATTTTAATACAGTACAGTTTTTAATGCAAATATTTTTTATTCAATTCTTATATTTCACGTTTTCTTGACGATTTTTACGTTTATTCCATTTTAAGTGTAACGTAAATGCGATATTTGAAAACAGGCCACCGTTTCACGTTTACCAGGTGAGGGGGGGGGGGAGTCAAAGTGTATACACTCAATGCATATTTTATTGGAAAAACAACAAAAACTACGCCCACTTGCAGGGCCGGATTTAAACTTAATGGCTGGCCGGATTTAAACTAAGCTATTTGTGATATGGGATAATCCTCTAAAAAGATTGAGGACTATCCTTATTTTAGGTCATTTTTTTTTATTATGTCCCCCCTCCGCCCCTATATGTGTCTATTTGACTGCCATGTGCTTTGCTTTTTTTTTGACTAGTTTTGAGAGATTAAAGGCATCAGGAGAATGATGCATGTATCCCTCAGTAAGGAGTACCCCCAATTTTAGCGGGCACGGGGTTTCTACTCGAGAATATTTTTTAAAGTTTTAGATAAGTTTTAGGAAGAGAATGTGGAGCAACGTGAAAAGGTAAACTATTTTCAGTTTGCAGTGCCGTCTATCTAGCAATATTTTAGTTTCTAGGCATACACTTGATTCCTGTCAAAAAATAAACTGCTCCAAATATCAAAGAAAAAATTTGTATAACTGATTTTCAAAATTTGATACCTTTATCGTGATATTCGCGTGGTTTTTTCAAAAAGATTTCTTGTTGTTATAAAATTAAAATTTTTTGGTTATGGTTTTAGCTATTAACTGAGATCTACTTATGTCCAGTAAAGTCCATATTTGGTTTATATCAAGCATGATTTGATGTTAAATGTTTAAAAATTAGTCAGGTGCACGCCGGGCAAAGTGAATGGGGCATAAGCACACGAAATAGTTACTTTCGTGTGCTTATGTATTTATTAACTAAATCAAGTACGCATTTCTTCATTTATTCACATTATTTTACTTATTAATTCACCTAGTTATTCATTCATTCACTTATTTTGTTATTCAGTCTATTTTGTTCACTCATATTTTTCTCATATATTAATTATTCATTCATTTGTTCATTCATTTATTTTTTCATGAATAATTATTTACGTATTCATTTAATGAAAATTACTGAAATAGAAAATGTGCCATTACAAAATATTGTGCTTTTCACTTTACCCCATGGTTTTTTGAGGTAAAAAATTTTCACCTTTTTTTGAAGGTGTAAAATAACTGCAAAATGAAAAATAACATTTCGACGATAGTTTTATCACAAAATACATTATTCCTTCTTTTTGTACATTGATTTTCGAAACAAACATCCAATTCGTTCGTTTTGAAACAGATGTATTAACTTAAATGTTTCACTTTGTCCATCATTACCCTACTTATAGTATGAAGCAATCAAAACTGAAAGAAACTTACAAAAACCCTGAATTCTAGATTAAATAAAGCAACCAAATAGGAAACACGTGGGCCACAAAACATTATCTCAAGCAGTGACGGATTTATCACGTTACTACTGTCGCACTTTTTAATACAAAATAGAGCTCCCAATAAGAATCCAAGCGGCTCCTGAAAAAAAGTTTACATAATTCTGCTCACCTGAAAGGGGCCCCTAAACCTTTCAATTCGTAATTGATATCAATCTATGTATGTTACAGAATAGCCATGATTTAACATTTTTTATGCAGGATGTAGCACGAACTGCATTTGGCACACTTTGGCCCCTGCATTTATTAGAAATTTTAAAATTCAGGAGTCATAATTATTTTCTCAAGTTTTCAAACCTTTCATGAAGCACTAGAAAATAAATTTTGTGTCATATATTTTTAATTTTTTAGGAACGAATGATGAAATTTTTTGCGTCTTGGGGTCCGCCAACAAGGCGGGGACCATAAGCTTGTACGCAGCCCTGCCCTCATGTATGGAAATTCATTGATTTCTCAAAGTAAGGGTGCAGGAGGGCAATTGCCCCTTCTAACCCCTTAAATGGCGGGCCGGGGTAAAAAAATGTAAAGTTCTTTAAAAAAAAAAAAAAAGAAAAAAAAATTGACATTTTTTTAGACAAGTGTGATATAAAATGCTGAAGTTAACTAAGTCAAACTTGGCCGTGCTCCGCGCCTCTTGCTGCGGTAAAATTGCATTTTTAATGAGGATAAGTCTCCTCATTTAGTGACTAATCGTGTTTCTTGACATTTTTCTGCAATGTTCCGCACTAAATTTTATACTTTATTCTCAGATTGAAAAATGTGAGTTCGAAAAAATAGCCCTTAAAGAATGAATAAAAAAGTCGTTTTCAGCCTGAAATACAAATTTAGGTTTGGAAAAAGGACCAGTGTAAGATAATAAATTAACCCTGCACTGCATCGCATTGCCAATTGGGTCCATGGACTATTTTTCCTTATGACCAGCAAAATGTAGTCATAAGGTAATTCAAGAAAAAAAAAAAAAGCAAGTATTAGGTATCTTTAAAGCAAATATAACCAACTATACTTAAAATTAAACTTTGAAAATACTATTCCATGTTTTCTTCTTACATTGAAAAACAGATATTTAAAAAAAAAAAAATCATGTAGTGTAGGGTTAAGCACATGCTCTGACAGAGGCGTTCCAAACTTCAAATTTGTTGGAGGAGGGGGTGGGGGAGTTCTCAGTATACCAATTGAAGCTTCAAATTTTTACCAAATAATTAAATACGACCTTGCACACATGCACACACGTAACAATATGTAAAGAGAAACAGTATCAAAAGGAAAAAAAAAAAAGTTAAGAAAATATTTTGAGAGGTCACTGTAACCTCTCATTGGAGTTCCTCTGGCTCTGATCTAAGGGAAGGGGGGCAATTGCCCGTTTCTGCCCCTCTGGATGCGCCCATGTAACACATATTGAATGCGATTCATTTAAAAGCCCAAAACAATCTTACTTCTTAGAGCGTAATTTAAAAAAAAAACCGCAAATAAGTATGAGTAATTAAATCTAGAAAGCAAAGTCCTATTCACATGAGGCATTTCCTAACTTATTTATATCTTCCATCAATCATTTGTGTTCCTTAAAATACCTCAAACTTCCGGAAGGGAAAAAATACTTTTCAGCTTTCTTTACAATAAGACGTGTTTAAGAGGCAGAACAGGGAAGAACATCCCCTTTGAACCTGTAAGACTTTCCGTTTTCTGACATAAATATGTATGCAAAGAAACATCCTTAGATGTTTTCCGAGCTGTGAAATCAAGTTTCTTTTTTAAATCAGTGAGCAAATTCTTAATTTTTTTTCCTTTTTATTTTACTTTCATAATTTTTTGGATATATGAATTCAAATTTTTTAAATCAGTGAAGAAATTCTTATTTTTCTTAAATTGTATTTTTATTTATTAATTCTATTTTTATGAGTTATGAATTCAAATTTCTGAATCAAATCAATGCGCAAATTCTTGATTAATTTTTTTCAAGCACTTAATGCAAATATATTCACAAAATATAAGAATATTTTACTCTTATAAAATTAACATTTATGCATTTCAATTTTCGGTTCTGCAGGTAATTTTCGATTATACTACACAATTTTCTATTTGGATCATTTGCCAAAAAATACGAATAAACGTAATTTCGCAAAAACTTTGCTGTGGTCAAGACAACGAAAATTTGAAAATAAGAAAATAAATTTCCTGGTTATATCTTATTTACAAACCGAAAAGAAAGAAAAAAAAAACATTACATTCAAGCTCATCATTTAGTGGAGTTAGGAGACGACCAATATACTCTACCCCCCAAATGCCCAAAATGAAATGCAGAGAAAAGAAAGTTTGAAGAAAAAAAAGGGAAAAAATACGAAATCTAACTTTTTCTACGTACCCTAATCCTCTGACTTCCGTTAGGGGAAATTAAAATTAAGAAAAAACATACAGAACATAAAAGTTTGACATTACTACGAAGAAATATTTACTGAGATACGAAATGCAGTGTTTTGTGACTTACACCATTTTACACTAGGAGTGAATAACACCGTTTGGTGGGAAATATAGCTGCTAACGAAGGTTTAAAATTATATGTGGGCACAAACTGTAAACTTTACGAGCTTATGTATAGTAGGTTTTAACAGATCATAGCATAACATTTGCATTTATTTTTCAATAGCAACGAAAATTATAAATATTTTGTTTGTTTTTACTTTGACACCCTGTTATTCTTCTGAAAATGCGATATGTTCCAATATCTCATCTTCTTTGCGGTCTCTTAAAATTAAGAACTCTAATGTCTCCGAGTTTTGGTAGCAAATCTTTCAAATTTTTGGTGTTGGAATTAATTACTTTTCAATGGAGAATATTTCCCTTAATAGGGTAAGTGCTCCAGTAGTCGGCCATTTAAGAGATCTTTTGTTGATTTTGGCTAACCTAGAACTTTCAGCTATCAATACAGCAACAAATGCAAAGTAAAACTTTAGAATGAACCTTTCTGATAGTGAATCACCTACTTGTTTCAGAAATTCAAAAAAAAAAAAAAAATATGTTAAAATCCAAGCTGTTGTCAATGCTAGTAAATGCTCCAGTAGTCGGCCACAGAATCATCTTAGCTGAAAAATAAGCAGAATCGCAATCTTGGATGACGGGCACACCATTCAAAATGAAATGACTCATTACTAATTCAAAAAAAGTACCCAAAACTTAACTGCCACTGGTTGATGATTGAGGATAGGTACATGAATGTGTGAATGCGTCATATACGATTTTGAATTAAAAATGTACTATTTATGAGGAGTTTTATGTCGTTGTGGCAGACTACTGGAGACTGGCCGACAACTGGAGCACTTACCATACTATAAGTTAGATGACATATAGTACATATTTAAAGTAAGCTTTTATATTTTTCAAAATGTCTTCCCCGATTCAAACTTTTTTTAATCTCAACTCTACACTTTATTTGGAGCATTTTTCGCTTAGAAATACGCATCTAGGACGTGAGGTTACGCGGGTAAGTTAAACGGGAATACGATGTACGTGGGGGCTGCGTTTTCATAAATTTTATGTTCACTAAATAGTTTTCGCATTATTTCGAAGATAAATAGACAAGAAATCACTTACGATTAAATTGTGTAACTCTATAAAATTTTCATGAATACTTACAGATAGTCGAATTTCCGCAGCAAGTTTTTTGAATTCTTCAGAATTCTCATCTTTAAGTTTCATAGTGAAAGCTCTGTTTGTGATCTTAATCTTTCCTTCAACAATATCAACTCCTAAAAAAGAAAAATACTTAAATTAATTTAAAAATTTACAGAATAATATTAAGTTTTACTTGTATAAAATGAAGATGAGGGAAGTGAAGTAACATTTCTTGCACAAACTTTCACGATTTCACACTCTCTCAAAAAGAGGTATCATTTGTGAATGGCCCCCAATTCTCATACGCTGATTAGGGATTAATTAAAATTATCAACTTTCTTGCTAATTTGTTTTTTCATAATTTTTATGAAAATTACTCAGTTTTTGGAATTTTATGCAGGCTATCTCTCTTCTTTCCCAAATACATCAATCAGTTTTTAGTTTTAGCAAATTATCACTAAACTAGCGATTTTTATCAAACTTCAACAGTTTTTCAAAAACTTTTGAGGACTGGATAGCTCATTCTTTGGAAAATTAGTAAAAAAGTACACCCCCACCACTTTCTTTAGGGCCTCTGTTTCCCTCATTTGTTAATTTGCTTACTTTTTTTTTGCTGTGTGTAAATAAGACTTTGGAATGACTACTTTAAGGGCAAATAAAACTATAAAACAACAAAAAAATTTGTCAAGTCAAACTTTTTAACCTTGTTTCAGATTTTTTTTCAAATCAAGCTCAAATTAATTTGATATTAAAATATACATTTATCTAAAAATACATGGAGGATTTCGTTTGTATCTTGATTCATTGGGTAATTTTTTTTTAGTCACAACATAAATTATTTGTTAATTTTAAATTATTCTTTATGTTACCTTAAAAAAACTTACTTTATAATTCGGTTAGTAAAGCTTTATGTCAAGATTAAGCGGTTTTACATTTTAATGTTATATCTGTTAATCAGTTTTGGGGTAACCCAACTCCTGGGGGGGGGGGGGGGTTCCCTAAAAACTATTGCTCCGCACGCCGCTAGTGATATCTCAGAGATAAAATCTCCCATTCCCCGTCTTCCGAGATACCTGACAGCGTGGTGGAGTCTTGGCGGAGTGGCTGATGATTTCTATAGCTCCGACTGCACCATGAAAAAAAGAACACTAATGTGAGATGTGAAAGACGCACAGGTTTTGAAAACTAAGAAATAAATCCGGAACTAGAGGAACATTGGACATTTCGAGAGTTAACGAACTCCATCCTTTTACACGTTAATATTATTTCGATAACATAATTATTAAAGGTTCTCTTCTGACTTCAGAAGGTATCGTTTTTGAAATCTTTTGCATGCTCTCAGTAACAAGCTGTTGCTTAAGTAAAATTGAGCAAAAGCGGAAGATATATTAAGTAAAGAAGTTCTTTCTTTTTCCCTTTTGCATTAACACATTAATCAAATTTGCGGTTTTAATCCAAAAAGAAGTATATGAAAAAAGCTTGTTTGTATATAATCAGATACTATTATTAATGTTACGAGATTATATTAGCAAAATGATTTTCTATTTCTGTACGAGTTAAGCACAGCATCCGAATTAGTTAAAAAAAAACTGATGTATACTAAATAAATTTTTTCGTTCCCAATGCAAGATAGTATCCCACGCTATATGTGATCTCATTTCATACGTCTTCATTCTTAAGTGGAGGATATCACTGAAAGTATTGTGTACTTTTATTTCGAATACATGAAGGGAGCAGGGGCTTGGTTTTGATGAATAAAATTTTGAAATTCATCTGCTCCGCAGCCATGAACTCCTTGCATTGACTAGTCCATTTTTTGTTGCACAAGGGATTTCATAGTTGTACCAGAAAGGTAAAACAAATGTTCAAATAGGAAGTTTATTTCAACTCATATTTTGACTGCTGAAAACACTCAAGGTAAAAAATTTTACTGCCATTGGAGCGGATTTTTTTTTTAATTGAATTGAACAAAATAATTGTTGTTTTCTGATTATGTATCAAAACGTTCAATGATTCCTGCTACAGGTCTTAATACATACATATATAAACGATAAAATTGTAAAACCACTCTGAGGCGGTCGGCGGCAGGGTTGTTTGATTTCGTCCGGGGTGGAAAAAACCGCCGGAAAAAACCTGGAAAAAACCGCCCCGGACAAAATAGCATTTTGTCCATTTCGTCCATTTTGTCCACTTTAAAGAAAATGACAGTTCTTGATTAAAAAATCCAAAGTTTAAAAGTAAAGTTTTAAAATATTGATTTTTCCAATGAGGTAATAGTTTTATTATCAAAATTAGCACATATAAATATGTATACAAACATATATTTAATAAACAACAGATACTATAAAAATATAGTATCTGTATAAAATAAATGAATGTTAACGATAAGATTTAATGCTTATGAAAGCAATTAGCAGTAAATAATTTTAAGATGTTTATTTGTTGTGAAAGAGTTTCATTGCCAATAATAAAATTGTATATAAAATATAAAAGTAGAAATAAAAATTTTAAAGGATTTGAGAAAGAAAATTTTGCCATGAAGTGAAATATGTTCCTGTAATAACATTAATATATCCATAAAACAATGCTGTGTACATAAATATTTTACAATGGGGCAACATTCATTAAATCCGCAAAAAATATAACGTAAAATGACCAAATGAATCAAAATTAAACCAATATTTCTTGTAGCATCTAATGTATTTTCAAATACAAATGATATACATTTATAGGTGTATTTAATTCAAACAAAATTTAAATATAGAATTTATAAGAAAATATCATATAAAGTTTACTTTTTAAGGGAGTGTATTGTGTTAATAAATATCTAAGGTAATAGAATACTCTTTAATTTCTTTTTAAAAATATATATTAAAGAAAAACTTTTTTTTTCGATTTACCTACTCTATAATAATGTAATTACACTCAATAGTTTTTTCACTATGTTAAATTTTATTTCTTTCAAATAAAATTAGTTAAAAATCAATGGGTTAATTGCCTTTTTTTTTTTTTTTTTTTTGTATGATACCATCATTCTATTTTGAAAAATGGGTAATGCAAGAGAGATACTAATTGTATATCATAACATTTTTATACACCAAACGTATGAAAAAAATGTGTTTTTTCTTTCATTTCTTCCATTTTGTCCATTTCGTCCAATTTTGTCCATTTCATCCATTTCTTCCGGTGTCCCGGACTTTTTACAAAAAAGTGGACGAAATGACAACACTGGTCGGCGAACAATGCGACAAACATTTTGTCGGTAAAAGAGGGATGTCCGTA
This sequence comes from Uloborus plumipes, assembly GCA_038373865.1. NCBI lineage: Eukaryota > Metazoa > Arthropoda > Arachnida > Araneae > Uloboridae > Uloborus > Uloborus plumipes. Next base: position 111,251 of record JAXGGA010001206.1, on the reverse strand, counting down.
AGACAGGGATTTTATAATTTTATTTTCTATTAATTTTTTAATCTCAACAAAAATATACAGTGCGTACTGAAATGATAAAATCACCCACATTTTTCAAAACTTCGACTCTTAATTGAGAACATGAATCCTTTTTTTGGTAGAGACAATTAATCAGTAATCGTTATAACTATTTATAATGAAATTTCTTAAAAATAAATAATTCCTTTTTATTTTATGCACATTTTCATTTTCAGACCGTTTCGAAAATATAGGACCACCTTCAGAAAGTTTGCACCAATCAAGTTAATTTCCAAAAAAATTGCATGAATATCGTTGCTTAGTCTTACAGCAGGATTATGCTGGCTGTTGTGGAGGTATTTCAACAGATTTGAACGTCACGTTGTAATCAAACAAAATTGGCTGTCGTTATAGTCTTTTGCTAGTTGAGCAGAGAAAATTGAAGTGTGGAAAATCGATTAAAGAAATAGGTAAGCTTTTAAACATATCGCATAATGTTCTAAACAATTTTTTGTGACTCATAAATGCTTATGGCAGAAAAAAACCATCTCTCACATTTTATCAGGCTTTATTGCATCAAGTTGCATTTTTGAATCTTGTTTGATGCAACAACGACCGTAAGCTTTTGGACTTATATCAGAAATTTCTGCTCTGACATCCGCTTTTGAAGCCAACGCGATGAAAGCAAGTTGCTATTGCTCCAATTTTAACATTCGTGGGTCCCTTGGGGTCATATATGACCCTAATGCAATTTCTGTTTAATATATCAGTAGGGGAAAAAGGACAGTTCTGCGGCGGCCCAGGCGGTGGCGGTGGTAACACCGCCTGGCTCTCTGGCTCTGGGTGCTGGGTGCCTACCACAGCCGCCTCCCCAGGGCCGCCGCGAGGGTTTTCGCGCGAATTTTGATTATTTTCCCGCGAATTTTAGGACTTTGAATTATTTTCGTGAGAGGTTACAAGGGTTTTTCCCGCAAATTTCTGAATATTTCCCGCGAATTTTAGGACTTTGAATTATTTTACAGAGTTAATTTCGATCGTGCCGCCATTTATTGACGGAATTATATTTTTTCTTAATTTTCAGGAACTTAATTTTATTTTGAATGCTCATGCTGCCATCTATTGAGTGAACGAATTTAATTCTTTTTTTAATTTTGGACTTTGTCTATTTCCCGAAGCGGGGCTCGAACTCGAACCAAAATTATCCTCTTGCTTATCAGACAAACACGCAAACCAACTAGGCTATGGAATTCTTATACTCATCAGTGCTAATTGTGATCACAATATAATTTGAGATTGTATCGCCGTCTGTTGATTACTCGAAGATGTTAATTTGCACGCTAATTTATTTTGTAATTCGAACTTTGTCTAATTTTTGCAACTTAGTTTTTGTAACCTATTTCAATATAATTTTTGATTTTAAAGAACGATGATGCTGCCATCTGTTGATGGAAATTTATTTTTTTTCGAATTTAATTATTTCTTCGAACTTAATTTATTTTTCAAGCCGAAATCGGACTTTGTCAATGAAAATTAATTTTTTTTTAATGTTTATGATAATCCGACCCAATGTAATGATTAACTAATTTTTTATTAACCTGCTAATTTATTTAATTAGGAATTAGTCGAATTTAATTAATTTCACACAATCGAATGAGAATTTTATTTAGGAATTCCCGACTTTGCATGTTTTTTCACGAATTTTACTGTTTTTAAGTTTACCCATACTTTTACAATATCATTTTTAGAACTTTGTCGAACGCTTCGCAAATTTAATTTTTTTTTTTCCAACTTGGATCATTTTCAAACCGAAATGGAATTTTTCAGTGAAAATTAATTTTTCATGTTGTTGCTCATCTGACCCAGAGTAATGAATGACTTTTTAATTGACATCCCATTTTAATTAGTAATTAGTCAAATTCCCACACACTCACAATTTTTAATTAGTAATTAGTCAAATTCCACACACCCACAAATTTAAAAAAGCCCACACTTCCGAATTTGATTATTTCTATAAAGTTCTGAACATTGCATGTTTTTTCACGAATTTTACTGTTTTTTTTTAACTATGTCCCTGCTTTTACAACTTTTAATTTTTAAACTTTTTGACTACTTCAAAATTTTTCATCTAATCTACTATGGCTTAATTACCTCGACCCCAAAACAAACTCGTCCAACACGACTTCTTATTTCCGACATTAATGAACACATTGATACAAATAATCATTACCATACAAGACTGTCAATTACTCACACACAATAGACCACACATTGATTTTTACTACTTTTATCCGATTATACTCAACCCTCGACTTTCATGTGAAACCTCAAACATTCATACAAACCCCTTCACTATCATTCAAACACACATGCATCCATTCATTAAGACTCAACTGTTAAATAAAATTTCAAACATCAAGTCAACAAGTCAAAAATTTCAACCATTAAGTGAAAAATAATCAAACTCTGCCAATAAGAGATAAGCCAATAAGAGTAACGGACTCGGTCGTTAATACATTAAAAATCAAAATCAAATTTTTCACAATGTCGAAGTTGAAAATTAAAATTTTTACAATGTCAAGATTAAAAATCAAAAACTTTTTTTTTTTTTTGCAACGTCAAAGTCAAAAGTTAAAAATTCCCCCATGTTGAAATTAAAAATCGAAATTTATTCTCCAACGTCAAAATTTAAAATCAATTCGATACACTCAAGTTAACATTGGTTTATACATTCGAACACACAAATTTTTTTACATTCACTATCATTTCACCCTATGAAACTTATAAAACACTTTAAGTCACACAACACTTGATAAAAAAAATTAACTATACGAATTATTCTGCATGCAATCAATTGAAATGAAACAAGAAACTTACCTTCTGTTGTGTGAATCACAATGGTGCAACTCCGCAGGAAACAAATCCCATGGTAGATCCTCAAGCAATAAATGGAATCACATTAATTGAGTTATTTTTTACTTTTACAACTCGAATTAACGTAATTCCACTCATGCTATTTTTCGCAACTTTTCCGTCAGTTTGACACGATGTCGACCCGTAAATATCCCGATTTTCGGGCAAGATTTCTCGGCAAGCTTTCCTTTTCCCTGGGTACCTTCTCCATCCACAAAATCCATCCCTTCACATAGAAGTCGAACACTCAAATGGCGTGTAATCAGAAAGATAAGTGAATCATTACTGATAACTGATGACCACATGACCCTTTATCAAGATCAAACATGTGATTAAGACTCATATACGCCTATGATTATCAGTGGTAATCACACATTCAATAATTCCCACAGAACCGATATGATGAAATCATACCTTACGAATAGTACATAACACCAATCGTTAAATAAATTTTCAAGCATCAAGTTAAAAGTCTTCCAGTTAAAAAATTTAAATCAAATTTTCGCAATGTCACAATTAAAAATTGAAAATAAAAATTTTTTGAAATGTCAATATTAAAAAAAAATGAATAAAAATTTTGTGAAGTGTCAAAAGAAAAAAAAATCAACCAAAATGTTTCTACCAAAGTTGAAAATTAAAAGTTAAAACAAAAAGTAAAAGTTCAAATTTTTAAGCAAAGTTAAAAAAAAATATGCTTGCTTTTTCCTCGTGAATCTTAGCTCGCCTTATTTTTCCACATTCCTGCTTTTGATGAATGATTCAATTTTCATCGAAGCATTTTGCAGGCATGAATCTAACGAAATTGCACAACAAATGTAGAATCACATGTAGACTTTATTACAAAACCTTACATCAAGACCACAGAAAAACATTAACATTACGAAGGATGCTTACGAGGAGTCATATAGAAAGATACGAAACAATGATACTCGTAAAACACTTTATATCTCAAAACTTTTGTTCCTAAGAGTTCCCTTCCCCGACATTTACCATCACTCTGCATTATTTTGCAAGCAATTATCTGCTAATGGATTAAATTCTTATAACAACTCTAACATTTATACGGTATTTTCTAGCTTCCTACATATTACATCGCATTTTTTTTTTCTACACTTATTCATTTTCTCAAAACTTAATCATTTCCAATGCATGAGTTTTAATGTTAATTTCATGTTTTCAAAGAATCTCATTTCTCATTTGAAATTGAAACATGCAATTTTCAAGACTTGAAAATTTTTCAAAAAGAAAAAAAAACTTTAACTAAAAATTTACGATCTTACAAAAATTTGAATTTTCTCAGCTACACACACACACACAAAAAAAAAAAAAAAAAAAAAAAAAAACAGATATACAAACTATTGAAATGAAACAAGAAACTTACCTTTATGTTGAGGGAATCACAGCGATGTTCTATGAATGAATGGCGATGAGTAAAAGCAATAAAAGAGATTACACTAAATGAGTTGGTATTTCAATTTACAACAACAAATGATGTAATCTCCCTCATGCTTTATTTCGCACATCAACACAAATCCAAAAACCGACATGTCGTGAAATTTGCATCAAAAGCCGGGAGTCAACGAAGATCACAGAAGTCCTTCCGAAACATTTCAACAACCATTTCCATCAAACCCAAGGCTACAAATGATTTATCTTGATCAAATCTGACCTCATACTGATAACTAAAGATCACATGACGTCTTATCAGCAGCAAAATATTATAATTATAATATAATAAAAACGAGCAAAATATTAGAATTTAGTAAATTCTAATATTTTGCTCGTTTTTGGAAATAATAAAAAAAAAATGGTGAAATTAAAATCATAGTTGATTGTGAAAGAAGTAATTTCGATTACTTGAAAAATATAAAGTGGGGAAAAATAATTTGTAACAGCTAAGGAAAATGCTTTTTTGGATTAGAAGGTCGCATGATCGATACTCGCCTCGTGTAAAAATAATTGAAGTTCGAAAAATTTTTTATCACAAAGTATTCCTCAATGATATTTCATAAACACTAAACTTTTTCCGACATAAAATCTTTCAAACATGTAAAAACTAAAAATTGTGGGGGAAAAAAATGTAATGCATGATAGGTGTGAAAGTTGTTGAATTCACATTCAAAATAATTCAGATAGGAGCATAAGATGTAATTAATTAGATGAATGCAATAAATTATTGCCAGACTTGTTAAGAATTAGCTAAGATAAATTTACATTCACAATAATTTAGATAGAAGTACAAGTGGTAAGTAACGCAATGAGTGCAAATAATTATCGCAAACTTGTTTTATATAAATCATGTTATACTATGGGAAAAGAAACAAAGACTTTGAAGTCAAAAGCAAATTTAAGTATTAACACTAGGCACATAGTATGGATTCGAGAGAAAAAAAAAAAAAAGAGATTTTTTTTTTCAGTCTAACTTAAATTTTTTCGTAAGCAAAACTTTGCTTACTTTTACTTGCTTTACTTTTTAAAAATTTTCATCACTTAAAACTTTTCCGCAAAAAGAAAAAAAAATTCTAACACATTGAATATTATTTTTCTAAAATAATCTTCGTATGTAAACAAATTTTCGTAATACAAAATATTCCTCTGGAAATATTATTGAAATAGAAAAACTTATACTCATGAAATGAAACTTAGAAGAAAATATTATCCAGTATTAACGGCGAAACGATAAAACTTAAACTAACATAATAAAATGTTGTATGAAAATTTCAAACGTTGCATTCAACTCAGGAAATTTCATAAACTTAAGATGAAAAAAAATAAAATATACTAATAACATTGCAATATTTCGAAAAATAAATGCGAAAAAAAAATAATAATAACTCTCCAAGTCTAAAAGACTAAAGGCATTTTTCCTGAAGTTGAACTTAGGGGGATCTTATTGAAAACGAAAAAAAAAAAAAAAAAAACTTATACTCATGAAATGAAACTTAGAAGAAAATATTATCCAGAAGTAACACAGTAAAATGTTGTATGAAAATTTCAAACGTTACATTCAACTCAGCAAATTTCATAAAACTTAAGATGAAAAAAATATACTAATAACATTGCAGAATTTTGAAAAATAAATGCGAAAAAAAAAAAAAAAAACTCTCCAAGTCGAAAAGACTAAAGGTAATTTTTCTGAAGCTGAACTTAACGAGAAATGTAAAACTTCATGATACAAAAACGGATATTCATGATATAAAACTTAGAAAAAATAATAAAGTATTATCGATGGAATGATCGAACTATTATTCCTTCCGTTAAAGTTTTGTGTTTGGTTCATTAAATGATTCACTTGATTGGATTGTTACTTAGGAGTCATAAATAATTTACACAACTCCATTGAATAATAGAAGTGTGACAATATTTGGAGTTTGGACATTTCGTAGAAATAATGTAACTCGATAGAGGGGAATTCGCTTAATGGAGCAATTAATTAAATTATTAAACTATTGGATGTTAGTATATTAGCTAAAAATTCAAAGTTGTGATAACTATGTCGAAAGTGATGTAGGAGTAGGGGGAAAATATAGAATGCATTAAATGATGTAGATTATTCATAACTAATACTCGAAATCTGAAAATAATAGTTTGTCATTAATTTAGTTCTGATTAATTGTTCTTTATATGTGATTGAAGTTGATTTCATCTTATCGATACCATGCAATTTTGCGTGTAGCTAGCTATAGAGATGATTGGTGGTCTTAATCATGTGCTTGCTGCTGATAAGACGTCATGTGATCTTTAGTTATCAGTATGAGGTCAGATTTGATCAAGATAAATCATTTGTAGCCTTGGGTTTGATGGAAATGGTTGTTGAAATGTTTCGGAAGGACTTCTGTGATCTTCGTTGACTCCCGGCTTTTGATGCAAATTTCACGACATGTCGGTTTTTGGATTTGTGTTGATGTGCGAAATAAAGCATGAGGGAGATTACATCATTTGTTGTTGTAAATTGAAATACCAACTCATTTAGTGTAATCTCTTTTATTGCTTTTACTCATCGCCATTCATTCATAGAACATCGCTGTGATTCCCTCAACATAAAGGTAAGTTTCTTGTTTCATTTCAATAGTTTGTATATCTGTTTTTTTTTTTTTTTTTTTTTTGTGTGTGTGTGTGTGTGTGTGTAGCTGAGAAAATTCAAATTTTTGTAAGATCGTAAATTTTTAGTTAAAGTTTTTTTTTTCTTTTTGAAAAATTTTCAAGTCTTGAAAATTGCATGTTTCAATTTCAAATGAGAAATGAGATTCTTTGAAAACATGAAATTAACATTAAAACTCATGCATTGGAAATGATTAAGTTTTGAGAAAATGAATAAGTGTAGAAAAAAAAAAATGCGATGTAATATGTAGGAAGCTAGAAAATACCGTATAAATGTTAGAGTTGTTATAAGAATTTAATCCATTAGCAGATAATTGCTTGCAAAATAATGCAGAGTGATGGTAAATGTCGGGGAAGGGAACTCTTAGGAACAAAAGTTTTGAGATATAAAGTGTTTTACGAGTATCATTGTTTCGTATCTTTCTATATGACTCCTCGTAAGCATCCTTCGTAATGTTAATGTTTTTCTGTGGTCTTGATGTAAGGTTTTGTAATAAAGTCTACATGTGATTCTACATTTGTTGTGCAATTTCGTTAGATTCATGCCTGCAAAATGCTTCGATGAAAATTGAATCATTCATCAAAAGCAGGAATGTGGAAAAATAAGGCGAGCTAAGATTCACGAGGAAAAAGCAAGCATATTTTTTTTTAACTTTGCTTAAAAATTTGAACTTTTACTTTTTGTTTTAACTTTTAATTTTCAACTTTGGTAGAAACATTTTGGTTGATTTTTTTTTCTTTTGACACTTCACAAAATTTTTATTCATTTTTTTTTAATATTGACATTTCAAAAAATTTTTATTTTCAATTTTTAATTGTGACATTGCGAAAATTTGATTTAAATTTTTTAACTGGAAGACTTTTAACTTGATGCTTGAAAATTTATTTAACGATTGGTGTTATGTACTATTCGTAAGGTATGATTTCATCATATCGGTTCTGTGGGAATTATTGAATGTGTGATTACCACTGATAATCATAGGCGTATATGAGTCTTAATCACATGTTTGATCTTGATAAAGGGTCATGTGGTCATCAGTTATCAGTAATGATTCACTTATCTTTCTGATTACACGCCATTTGAGTGTTCGACTTCTATGTGAAGGGATGGATTTTGTGGATGGAGAAGGTACCCAGGGAAAAGGAAAGCTTGCCGAGAAATCTTGCCCGAAAATCGGGATATTTACGGGTCGACATCGTGTCAAACTGACGGAAAAGTTGCGAAAAATAGCATGAGTGGAATTACGTTAATTCGAGTTGTAAAAGTAAAAAATAACTCAATTAATGTGATTCCATTTATTGCTTGAGGATCTACCATGGGATTTGTTTCCTGCGGAGTTGCACCATTGTGATTCACACAACAGAAGGTAAGTTTCTTGTTTCATTTCAATTGATTGCATGCAGAATAATTCGTATAGTTAATTTTTTTTATCAAGTGTTGTGTGACTTAAAGTGTTTTATAAGTTTCATAGGGTGAAATGATAGTGAATGTAAAAAAATTTGTGTGTTCGAATGTATAAACCAATGTTAACTTGAGTGTATCGAATTGATTTTAAATTTTGACGTTGGAGAATAAATTTCGATTTTTAATTTCAACATGGGGGAATTTTTAACTTTTGACTTTGACGTTGCAAAAAAAAAAAAAAGTTTTTGATTTTTAATCTTGACATTGTAAAAATTTTAATTTTCAACTTCGACATTGTGAAAAATTTGATTTTGATTTTTAATGTATTAACGACCGAGTCCGTTACTCTTATTGGCTTATCTCTTATTGGCAGAGTTTGATTATTTTTCACTTAATGGTTGAAATTTTTGACTTGTTGACTTGATGTTTGAAATTTTATTTAACAGTTGAGTCTTAATGAATGGATGCATGTGTGTTTGAATGATAGTGAAGGGGTTTGTATGAATGTTTGAGGTTTCACATGAAAGTCGAGGGTTGAGTATAATCGGATAAAAGTAGTAAAAATCAATGTGTGGTCTATTGTGTGTGAGTAATTGACAGTCTTGTATGGTAATGATTATTTGTATCAATGTGTTCATTAATGTCGGAAATAAGAAGTCGTGTTGGACGAGTTTGTTTTGGGGTCGAGGTAATTAAGCCATAGTAGATTAGATGAAAAATTTTGAAGTAGTCAAAAAGTTTAAAAATTAAAAGTTGTAAAAGCAGGGACATAGTTAAAAAAAAACAGTAAAATTCGTGAAAAAACATGCAATGTTCAGAACTTTATAGAAATAATCAAATTCGGAAGTGTGGGCTTTTTTAAATTTGTGGGTGTGTGGAATTTGACTAATTACTAATTAAAAATTGTGAGTGTGTGGGAATTTGACTAATTACTAATTAAAATGGGATGTCAATTAAAAAGTCATTCATTACTCTGGGTCAGATGAGCAACAACATGAAAAATTAATTTTCACTGAAAAATTCCATTTCGGTTTGAAAATGATCCAAGTTGGAAAAAAAAAAATTAAATTTGCGAAGCGTTCGACAAAGTTCTAAAAATGATATTGTAAAAGTATGGGTAAACTTAAAAACAGTAAAATTCGTGAAAAAACATGCAAAGTCGGGAATTCCTAAATAAAATTCTCATTCGATTGTGTGAAATTAATTAAATTCGACTAATTCCTAATTAAATAAATTAGCAGGTTAATAAAAAATTAGTTAATCATTACATTGGGTCGGATTATCATAAACATTAAAAAAAAATTAATTTTCATTGACAAAGTCCGATTTCGGCTTGAAAAATAAATTAAGTTCGAAGAAATAATTAAATTCGAAAAAAAATAAATTTCCATCAACAGATGGCAGCATCATCGTTCTTTAAAATCAAAAATTATATTGAAATAGGTTACAAAAACTAAGTTGCAAAAATTAGACAAAGTTCGAATTACAAAATAAATTAGCGTGCAAATTAACATCTTCGAGTAATCAACAGACGGCGATACAATCTCAAATTATATTGTGATCACAATTAGCACTGATGAGTATAAGAATTCCATAGCCTAGTTGGTTTGCGTGTTTGTCTGATAAGCAAGAGGATAATTTTGGTTCGAGTTCGAGCCCCGCTTCGGGAAATAGACAAAGTCCAAAATTAAAAAAAGAATTAAATTCGTTCACTCAATAGATGGCAGCATGAGCATTCAAAATAAAATTAAGTTCCTGAAAATTAAGAAAAAATATAATTCCGTCAATAAATGGCGGCACGATCGAAATTAACTCTGTAAAATAATTCAAAGTCCTAAAATTCGCGGGAAATATTCAGAAATTTGCGGGAAAAACCCTTGTAACCTCTCACGAAAATAATTCAAAGTCCTAAAATTCGCGGGAAAATAATCAAAATTCGCGCGAAAACCCTCGCGGCGGCCCTGGGGAGGCGGCTGTGGTAGGCACCCAGCACCCAGAGCCAGAGAGAAAGGCGGTGTTACCACCGCCACCGCCTGGGCCGCCGCAGAACTGTCCTTTTTCCCCTACTTATATCTGATTAATCAACTATTTGTTTTTAGTGGCATTTTGTGACTTTTATTCTTTTAGTTTTTTACTTAAAATAATGCAATTATTTTGTTTTATTTTTCCCGAATTCGCATTTTTTGTACCCAAGACCTTTGGGGTCACTGCCCCAGAATGCCAAAAAACAGAGATTTGCAACTTTTGTCCAAGAAAATTGGATAGAAAATGTAGCGAAAAATGTCACAAGTGTTTGAAATTCACTTGCAAAAATCATTTGTTTCAGGTCTGTAACAGTTTTAAATAAATCTACATTTATTGTAAGTTTTGCTCTAAAAATATTATTTTTAATGCATAAACAAAATTTCACTTTGATTGCGTCTTTTTATTTATTTTTTTTCTCATAAAAAAGTGTGAACGTAAAAAATGCATGTAACATTTAATAATCATAGTAAATTAAGGGAAACATTGGGGTCGTTTATGACCCCAAGGGTCTTGAGTGTAATTGAAATGGGAGGGACCCACGAGGGTTAACTTCACTCAAATCGTATTTCATCTATGTGATCACATCCAACAGTTTTGAGCAATTTACCACAAGTTTCAGCGTTTTTCGTGTTATTGATTAAATGCGTTAAACATAGCTGACTTTAATAAGCTTTAAAGGTTTAATTTCAAAATCCATATGTTGACATTTGACGTTGTGTTAGCTAACAAGAGGACGATCTCTGCATATTTAAAATGAATGTGTTTTAAAGAGAAGTCACATTGTCCATGTAGAAAACAATGTACGTCTTTTCTTTAGAAAACTCTTTATCCTCTAAGTCTCATGCCAATCTAACGTAATACAGATCCCCTGGTTGCCATCCAGGCTCTTTAATTTGAATACCAGACAACTGGTAAATACTTTAAATCCTTTAAAGCAGTAGGGTCAGGCTGCTTTTCAGACAACAACAGCTTTAATTTCGTACTCTCCTTGCTGTCTCTAAACAAAATGTTTAAGTGTCTTTGAAAAATAATTCATCAGAGCAGCTTTTTGTTCATTTAATAAAGGTTTTATGGCGCAGAGCTATAGAACAAGTGAGTTCTGTCTACTTTATAAAAGTAAAATAAATTATCCAATATTCAATTATTCTCGAAATTTAATTTTTTATTCCAAAAAAGATTTTTCCGCAAAATTATGATTTTTCTTCAAAAAAAAAAAAAAAAAAAAAAGATTTGTCCGCAAATCATTCAAAATGACAGATAAAATAGTGTTCGTATTTGAAGGTGTCCATACGAGAGAGGTTCAACCGGAAAATTAAAAACTGCCGGTAGAAGAGGGGAATTCACATGTGAGATTTGAAGGTTGTCTGTTAGAGGAGGTTTTATTGTGTATGAGTTGTCCAATTTCGTCCGGGGTGGAAAAAACGTTTTTTTCTGCCTTTTTTTTATCCAACTGAAAACTCTAAATTAAAAATGCAGAGCTCTCAACAATAATAAAGATATTGGTTGTTCCCATTTAAAGTTTAACATTTGTAATATGATATTTTAATTGTAACATTTGTAATATTAAAATATTACAAATGTATTTGCATATATATATCCAACAGTATGAGAATTACTTTAAATGGAAATTTAAAAAAAATAATAAATTTTATCGCTCATTTAGAAGCTTTTTCAGGGTAACGTAATCACAAAATAACTGAACATTAGTATGTTTTACATAGTAATTATAAAAATTTCAATTCGAAGTAAAATTCTAATAATTCTGTTCAATTGTCATTTGAAAGTCCAATGCCAGTTGTGCATTTACAAAGTTAAAAGAAGAGATAAGATGCAGTAAAATTCATGAGTAAATATTAAAATCTTCATTGAAATAAAAAACGGATTCATATCAATAAAAATGTTACATTTATTTTAGTTCAAGTTGTAATTTTTGTTTTTCTTTTCTTCTTTTTTACTTTCAGCTCTGGTTTAAGTTATCAAATAAATAAATTTTAAAAGAAAATTTTTTTTTTAATTCCGGCTAAAGTTTGAAATTACATAATTCATTGAAAAATATAATGATACAAATGTTGAAGACTTTTACATACATTGGTATGCAAAAATTACTTCATAAAAATAATATTTTAAAAATTAGTTTTGTTATTTTCATTATACTTTTATTTCGTTCTTTAAAAAAAAAAATATACCATGAAAAAATAGCTCTATGTCTTTGAATGAACATTCACTATACTAATGCAATATATTCAGCCTCTTATGTTGTTACACAGTCAAATCCGAGATATAGCGATCTCCCCCTTGTAGAGAACCTTTTAAAGGGTCCGAACTGAAGCCCTATGTCATTATTAATGCAATTTCAGACGCTTGCAACGAACTCTAACGCTAAAGAATCGGCTATAGCGATCCTTTTTATTTTATTTTTTTTAATTTCATGCTTTTTATATTCTGGAAAAAGTAAGGAAGACATATCATTTGTAAACAAACCTGATCCAAAAAGTGAATATAGTTCAAGCAAATTTTCATTGGAAATAAGTTTTGACTTTTGCAACATTTGTACATGTTGAAGCTTTTCTGATTTTGTGAGTTTTAACATATTTTTAACAATTCAAAAACCATTAACAAAAAATATTAACTGTATATTGATCTTCTGATATTGATGAGGAAACAAACGATTTAAAAATATTTCATTTATTCACGTCCAGGACCTTCCATTTCTGTTCCAATGACAGCTATCATTTTTTTTTAGACAAACTATAGATCAACATGTTGCGGACGCGTTTGCAATAGTTATCTAAAATATTTGAGAAATACATATAAAATTCAAATGCTTGCAAACGCTTAATATACTTCTTCCATACTATGGATATTTTGTTCAAATGGTCATTTTTTGTAATTTGCTTATTATTGGGTACAATATAGTTAGCAATTAGGACAACAAAGTGAAGTATTATTAACAATTGCAACATCACGGAATTAAGAGATTCCTTATAGAAGTAAGTATTTTAGCGAATTCGGAGTTCTTTACAAATTGATCGGATGCAGCTAGCCCTCGGCTATAACAATCTCTTAAGTCAGAACTTGGGGTATCGTATAGCGGGGTTTGATATTTCATTACTTTTATGGCAAAAAATGTTACTTAGTTCGCACTTGACTAAAAATGACCCACTACTCAATTTGTTTATTGTCCCCATTTTTTTTGCATTTATATCATATTTTTATGGCATCTAAAAATTAAATTTGATTTGAACAGTATTAATTTACATTAAAATGGTTTTAACATCATGTCAGGATGCACATGCACTCTGAGGAAAATTCAAAGGAGGGATTTTTAAGCTTGTGAGGTGAGATTCGTATGAGCTTTCAAATGAACTTTTTTAGGGGGATTTTGGAAAAACTGTGGGAATCAGACAATACTGGGTTCTAACGCATAACCTGCATCATGCCATTTATTAAGTTTTTTTGGTGCAGTAATACAATAAACGTAAAAACCCGAAAAAGCGACGTTTAAAAACACAAATAGATGAAGTTAAAATTGGCGAACATGTTTCAAAAGCCTAAAGCTTCCCTCTTCAGCGCCAAGCAAGAGATGGAAAGAAACAAAGTGCCGGGAGAGTTTAAATAGCAAAGGAGCAAAAGCTAGGCCAATCAGGTGTCAGCGTGTGCCGAGTCCTGATTTGGCGTTGCGTTGTCAGAAAATTTAAAAGCATGAAGTAAAATTGGCGAGATGTGTGGAACTGCAAAAGATTCGTTACAAATATTACTTAAATTTTTATGAACATGAAAGGCTTCTAAGAAATCCAACTCGCCAACAGTTGAAGGTCTGCAAATAATTTTAGCTTTGGAGAAAACAAATCTATGGCCCATTTCCCAACAGTGTTTCGCGATTGAGGATTTTGAGAGTTCTTTCTTTTTAACATAATTTTCATGTTCCTTTAACCTAAATTTTAGCGCCCTTCGGGTCTGTCCGACGTAACCAATTTGACATTCACATTTTATGTGATAAATGCCCCACTGATCAAATGGTTGGATGGGGTCTTTTAACTTGGAAAAAGTTAGTTTGTTGATGGGTCTGTAAATGACATGAAAATCGAACTTGCTGAGTATTCTGGAAATGCGAGGAGAGATTTTTGAATAAAATGGTAAGACAACGAAATTGGTGGAAGGAACACTGGGTTTTTTGTGGGATGCACTGCGGTTCGAAAGTTTATTATAAGCATTGTCAATGATTTGATAAGAATAACCTCTGTCAACGGCCACACTCCTTAAGAAATTAAGTTCATCATTGAGAAGTGATTTGTCGGAACATATATTAATAGCGCGGTTAACAAACGTGTAAAAAGCAGACATTTTTTGTTTTATGGGATGACAGGAGCGAGAATGTGGAGGAAGACAAACAGCAAATGGTTTTCGGTAAACGGTAGTGGAAAATTGGTTATTGTTTTTTGAAATGAGTACGTCCAAAAAGGGCAAAGAATTATTACTTTCAAGTTCGGCAGTAAACTGAATGTTGGGATCAATGGAGTTCATTAAATCAATAACCACAGGAACTATTTCCGCTGTGCCGTCCAAAAGGGTAAAAGTATCGTCGACGTATCTAAGCCAAAGTGGAAAATCAAATAATTGAAAGAGTTTTTGTTGAAAATAATCCATATACAATTCACTTAAGACAGGACTTAAGGGGTTACCCATAGCAAGCCCTTCGATTTGTTGATAGAATGTACCCCCAAAGACAAAGGTAGTGTGTTTAAGGCAAGTTTCAGTCAGATTAACAAGTTCAAAAATTTCGCGGTCAGTGTGGTGAAATTCACGGAGTCTGTTTTTCAGACACTTCAAAGCTTCAATAACAGGTACGTTGGTGAAAAGAGATTTGACATCAAAAGAAACCATAAGTAAATTGTTGGGTTTGAACTTACGAAGGATGTTGACAAATTCTATTGAATTTTTGACAGAATGAGTGTTGGATTCAAGTAATGGGGTAAACTTGGAAGTGAGAAACTTGGCCAACCCATAAGAAGCGGTGCCAAAACAAAAAATGTCTGCTTTTTACACGTTTGTTAACCGCGCTATTAATATATGTTCCGACAAATCACTTCTCAATGATTACCTTAATTTCTTAAGGAGTGTGGCCGTTGACAGAGGTTATTCTTATCAAATCATTGACAATGCTTATAATAAACTTTCGAACCGCAGTGCATCCCACAAAAAACCCAGTGTTCCTTCCACCAATTTCGTTGTCTTACCATTTTATTCAAAAATCTCTCCTCGCATTTCCAGAATACTCAGCAAGTTCGATTTTCATGTCATTTACAGACCCATCAACAAACTAACTTTTTCCAAGTTAAAAGACCCCATCCAACCATTTGATCAGTGGGGCATTTATCACATAAAATGTGAATGTCAAATTGGTTACGTCGGACAGACCCGAAGGGCGCTAAAATTTAGGTTAAAGGAACATGAAAATTATGTTAAAAAGAAAGAACTCTCAAAATCCTCAATCGCGAAACACTGTTGGGAAATGGGCCATAGATTTGTTTTCTCCGAAGCTAAAATTATTTGCAGACCTTCAACTGTTGGCGAGTTGGATTTCTTAGAAGCCTTTCATGTTCATAAAAATTTAAGTAATATTTGTAACGAATCTTTTGCAGTTCCACACATCTCGCCAATTTTACTTCATGCTTTTAAATTTTCTGACAACGCAACGCCAAATCAGGACTCGGCACACGCTGACACCTGATTGGCCTAGCTTTTGCTCCTTTGCTATTTAAACTCTCCCGGCACTTTGTTTCTTTCCATCTCTTGCTTGGCGCTGAAGACGGAAGCTTTAGGCTTTTGAAACATGTTCGCCAATTTTAACTTCATCTATTTGTGTTTTTAAACGTCGCTTTTTCGGGTTTTTACTCATTTTAACACAAAGTGAACTGCTTTTAACAATAAACGTATTCTACGTTTTGCAAATATTAATTTCACATGCAGTTATATTTATAGAACAAAATAAATTAATAATATAAAACTTAAAGTCTGTTGAAAAATATTTCTGAATTTGGAAAATCTTTTTTTTTCCTAGACTTATATTAAGGTAAAGCTATAGTTTTCATTTCAAGCATATCGAAAATGAGTGGATTTTCATTTTGTCCAATTTCAGCGTCCAAGACTTTTTACAGAAAATTGAACAAAATAGCAACCCTGGTGTATATATATATATATATATATATATATATATATATATATATACACTGCTCGACATTGAAAATGCAACACCAAGAAGGAGTGGTCAGAAATTCATACAAATTTTACCGTAAGCGCACGTCACTGAGTTATGCAAATGATATGAAATGCGCAGCTCTCCGACGCACGTGAAGTAAGATATAATAGAATGAAGTTGAAAAGTGGGCTATGTTCATGTTGGTTTTTCTGCCAGACTAATTATCGGAGAAATTTGGTTTTTTTCTCGAAGGATACGTGTGATAGGAGGATATGCCACGCCGTCCTCAACGAAGACACTTCCAGCATATAGACGACTTTACAAGGGGTATGGTGATCGGACTGAGAAGGGAAGGTTGGTCCATACGTCAAATTGCAGCTGATACCCACATGGATGCAAGCACTGTACATCGGCTGTGTCGGAGATGGTTGGAAAGAGGAAATGTAGCCACATTGAGGGGTGCAGGTGCAGCCAGAGTGCTTGGATCGACGAATTCACCGACAAGCTGTGGCGGACCCGCAAGTCACTTGTACGTCGATTCTGCAGCACGTGCAAGGTACCCTGGATGTTCCTGTGTCGACCAGAACCATTTCCCGTCGACTGGTTGCACGTGGCCTGCAATCACGGCGCCCGCTAAGAAGACTGCCATTGACCTCACAGCACAGACTTCAACGTTTGGAATGGTGCCAGACCAGAGCGACTTGGATGGCAGAATGGCAAACCGTAGTGTTCTCAGATGAATCCCGCTTCTGTTTGTCCAGCGATAGTCATCGCATACGTGTGTGGCGTCGACGTGGAGAAAGATCGAATCCGGCAGTAACTGTGGAACGCCCCACAGCGCGACAACGTGGCATAATGGTTTGGGGCGCTGTTGCATACAATTCCATATCACCTCTAGTTCGTATTCGGGGCACTATGACGGCCCAACGATATGTAGATAATGTACTGCGGCCGGTGGCAATCCCCTACCTTCAGGGTCTGCCAAATGCAATTTTTCAACAGGATAACGCCCGGTCTCACAGTGCTCGAATCAGCCAACATGCTCTACGAGGTGTACAGATGCTTTCCTGGCTTGTCACCAATCGAACATGTGTGGGACGTGATTGAACGCTGTTTGCAGAACCTGCCACTGCCTCGTTCAGAGGACGAACTGTGGCAAATGGTTGAAAGGGAATGGAGTGCCATCCCTCAGGACACCATCCGCAGGCTTATTGACTCCATGCCTAGACGTGTTTCTTCGTGCATCGCTGTCCGCGGTGGTCCTACTTCTTGCTGAGCCGACGCCGTCCTCGCTCTAAATTTTGCTTATTTATTTTGAAATAAATATCACTTGTTGTTCCATGCTGTCTCTGTCTTACCAAATTTCATCAATTTCTGACCACTCCTTCTTGGTGTTGCATTTTCAATGTCGAGCAGTGTATATATTCTCGCTACCGCGAAGTCCTATTGACCAAGAAAAATATTCGACATAACCGAAGTTCGATATACCGAAAATTTAAAATTTATCTTTTAGACACTCGTAGTTGTTATTAGAAAAACACACCTACAAATACACAGAAAAGAACGAAAACTTCTGATTTCTTATCCAGAAGTATAAAAATGGAACTCTAATTATAAAACAAAAAAATCATTAAGAGATATCGTTAAAAATTGAACTTTTTTTGCATATTTTTGTAACAGCAGAGCATTCAACAGCTTTGCTATCAGCCAAACTTCAAGTGAGCAATTCAACTAGTTTAACCTTCCAAGTGTAGATAGGACACTGAATGAGGGCAATTTCACTAGCTAAACACTTTCACTAACTTTCCACTTTCTAACTAAACCAGGAAGGAATAGTCATGGTAACGTTTATATTGTTGGATCCCTTTTCAAACTCGATTTTTATTTCTCCTTTTACACTAAACTGCAATAGAGTCAAAGCAAAGCTTACAAAAAACAATGCTTACCTAAGTCATCATCAACTTCAAAGATATCATCACCATCCATAGATAGCTGGAATTCCCCAACTGCAAAAGAAAAGACGTGTATTAGCATGCGCACAATCTTTTCTGGCAATTAAATTCATTAGAAACAATTCGTACGTAACCTCAAAATTGTGGGTGCTATTCTTAAAGAAATTAAATTTTACCGTAAAGTCGGGTTACTTGGACCCTAAGGGGTTACTTGAGCCCATTACAGTAAAATGATAAAATCTAGGTTTGGTACTTATTAGTTGAAGACTTGCACGTAGTTCCTCGTTTCTCCTCTAGGTAGAAGCACTCTGCAGTCTCTAATGCTAGTACCAAACCCAGATTTTATCATTTTACTGTGGGCTCAAGTAACCTCCTTGTGGGTCCAAGTAACCCGACTTTACGGTACTGTTGCTTTTGCTTAAACGAATATCATCGGCTCCAACACAATGTTTCATTTTGCGGCATATTTCATTGTGTGGGAAAGTGTTCTTTAGCTCAACAAATAGATTACACTCTAATCTGAAAACGTAATTAATCAGTAGGTTTTACAAATAAAGTAGTGTAAGTTAGTGGGGCAAAGGGGTACCCAATTAAGGTGTGGGAGGGGGTCATGGTTCAAACTACGCCATTGAAATTTTTAGTGAGGGTGTTTTCTGGGGTATTTTTCTTTTTTTGGGTAGAAGGGGTTGTTCTGTTAGGGGGTTTTCGTGGCATTTTAGCAGGGTGCGCCATTGCTCTCGAGGAAGATGCGCAACAAGGGGTGAAAAGTTTTGGGAATAGGTTCAATAAACAAAAAAAATATATATAATAATTGAGTATTAATGTTTTAATAAGTATGAAGATGAAGATTTAAAGAATGTAAGTAACTTACAACTAAAACTGAAAAAATCTTTGTTTTGACATCCATTTCTCCACATTATTTTTCAAATCATAATGGAGTGTAATAAAAATGGGTGAAAGGACACAATTTTAGGCTCTCATTGGTCTCATCAAGGGGTTCATTTTCTGACTTCTGGGAGTGAGTTAAGTCCTTTAGCTCCCCCCCCCCCCGGATTCGCATCATTTATACATTTTTAAAGGAACATGATGATCAAATGTCTAAATAAAAAAAAACGTATAATACGTCACAATGTATTGGATTCTGCCTAACCATTTAAGAAAACATATAAACCTATAAACGGTGCTTCAATTTAGTTCTTTTTAATCCCCCCCCCCCATTACACCCTACTGTGAAATTAAAAAAACGTCCTTGCAATAATTTCACGAAAGATTGTTCAGTTTATTAAACAAATTTTTGATATGGGCATTTCTCTGTAAACTCGTAATTGGCTGTCCGGATCGAGTATTTAAAAATAATAATTTTTATATAAAGTAATTTTCTCCCTTAATATTAAGTAGAAAATAAATACTTCGCAGCCCAATTGTATTTGGAGCGATAACAAATCATTTTTTTTTCTAGAAATTATCTAAGTCCTAAAAACACAGTCCCTTGGCTGTCAAAATCCTATAGTCTAACACTTAATGGTAATTTTTCAAAAAAACTATATAGTTACACTACATAAATTTAGCAATTAATATCCAAAATAGAATAATGCAACTTTTCTTTTTTATGAAATAAAATCTAGTTACGTATTTCTGAAACTTAATATTTTTATATAAGTGCTGTCTGGGGTTTTTTCAAACAGTTCCCCTGCAAAAATACAAAGCTGCAATAGAAGAAATCTTAATCTTGCAAACGTTTTTGGGCATGAAATTTAGCGTAATCAGTGTGAATTTGCCAAATACACTCAGGCACATTGAAATTAGCGACCCAAGAAGAAAGCATCGGATTGAAATGAAATTTAATACACATAATGATACAGATGAGAGATTCACTTGATCTCAAAATCAAGGCAATTGAACGAATACAGGGTGTGCAAGGACACAAATACAGAGCAACTTCCATAGCGCGTTAGGCCGCCTCTAGCTGCAATACATGCCGCCACACGGTCCGGCATTGAGTTGATTAGACGCCTGATGTTGTCCTGAGGCAGATGGGCCCACAAATTTGTAACAGCCAACTCCAAATCACGCATAGTGACACGATGGCATTTGACGTTTTAGCTGATCCCACACATGCTCTATAGGGGATAAGTCGGGGGAACGGGCCGGCCATTGAAGAGTCTGAAAATGACGTAGGAAGTCTTGAGCAACTCTTGCTGTATGCGGACGGGCATTATCTTGCTGGTAAATTGCCCCTGGGAGACCATTTAGGAAAGGTCCTACATGGGGTCGAAGAATATCATCAACGTAACTTTGGCTGGTTAAGTTTCCACGCATCACAAATAGATTGGACCGGCTATCATAGGATATGACCCCTAGACCATAACACCAGCTGTGCGGACAGTGTGATGTAGAACAATGTAGGAGAAATTGTGCCGCTCACCTGGGCGCCTCCACACCCGTACACGGTTATCATCAGTCCCTAAAACAAACCGAGACTCATCACTAAACACAACTTTTTGCCAATCTGTGACATTCCACATTGATCTGGCTTGGCATAACTGTAGACGCAGTCGCTGATCAATCCGACGATTTCTTCTTGGGTCGCTATTTTCAATGTGCCTGAGTGTAGTTGCTGAGAACGATGTTGAAACGCTACCTTATTTTCAGAGGCAGTTGTGATGAAAGTATGCATCTTGGTCGTTGCGAAAACAGTCCTCTGGTTAGTGATTTTATTAATGCTATAGTTAGTTTAATTCTGAAAAATATTATTTATTATGGCCATGATTTGTGTCTACATGCATGGGTAGTCTCGTAATTAATTATGTTTGAATTATTTCGCAAATATTATACAACTAACTAAAAATACACAGTCCCCTGTCTAGTAATACTAGGCAGGGGATTTGCCCCTTGTTATGATTTATCAGAAAAACACAAATTTCAATTGGTCCTCTTTCGAACCAAAGTAATAGAGTCATTTCTAATGGTATAACTATACAAACATTTAAAAAAAAAAGACATGCTCGGACAGATTCTATGTATGGAAAATTACGAGTTTACTGAGAACCGCCCATATGCACATACACCTGACAACATTCAAAAACATTTTTCACTCGAATTTACGAAAAAATCAAAACAAAGAAAAAAAAAACAGATGAAGTTTATTTCCAGCTCTCACGGCAATTTTTTGAAAAACATTATCTTATAATGTTCTTCAAATCAGCAATTTGAAAATTTTCGGAATAAAAAATATGAAATTATGTAACAATACTATTACTGAAAATGTATTCAAGCGTCAAATTTCATGAACTATTTTGTGTCATTATACAATAGTAAATGGTTTCTTCAAAAATGATATCAGTTCCAATAAATTCGTCGAAATATTGAATGCAGGAAGTTATTTAAGTTTAGTGTAAAAAAATGTTTTTCTTTCTTCCCCCCCCCCCCTTTTTTTGGCTTTTAATTCTTATTTTTACTACTCTACTTGAGCACTAAAAATTTCGGTCATGATCAATTAGTGGAATATTTTCAAAAATATAGCTGCAGTTGAAATACCAAGAATGTTAGATATACATACAATGTAAGAGCAAATTGGATACCGGTGAGGTTTATTTCGTACATGCGTGTAAAACTAAATCAACACATCCTACATGTGCAATGAGTTACCTTACTTTATCTACCAGTTTGTTGGCTATCTTAGCTACAATAAGAGGATTTTTGCCTCCGGCTCGATCATTGGCTATTCCTAACTGAGGAGCCCATAATAAGGGCGAAACTGCAGTCTTAGGATGCTATGATCGAGCTGTGAGTGCATTTGCTACAGTTCTGCCACAGCCCTGGCTTACGGGTTGGTAACTCATTGCACATTACCCAGCTATAGCCTTCAAATTTCGAGTTGAGCCGCACCATAGTTTGCGGACGCTCGCTGGTAAGATAAATTCGCTTTATCTACCAGTTTGTTTGCTATCTTAGCTACAATAAGAGGATTTTTGCCTCCGGCTCGATCATTGGCAATTCCTAACTGAGGAGCCCATAATAAGGGCGAAACTGCAGTCTTAGGATGCTATGATCGAGCTGTGGGTGCATTTGCTACATCCTACATGACATGGAAATGGAATTTTATACTTCAACGCTCAAAGTGACTGGGATTAAAAAAACTAAAATACAAATAGTTAAATTTTTATTCCGAAAGCAGTTTACAAAAGTTAAAAATTTCACACTGGACAGATATTTCAAATTTTTTGAAAAGTAAAAAATAAGGGGGTTGAGAGACTTTAAGAATATCATTAATGATACAAAAAATAAGAAAGTAAAACATACGAATATGTATTAGGAATGCACCAATTAATCGGTAGCGCCGATTAATCGGCCATAAGCGGCAAAATTGGACCGATTAATCGATGAAAAAAATTATTTTCTTAAATACACTTTTTTAAGTGTACCTTTAACAAAAATTATTGTAAATAAATTTGTTAACAGTAAATAAATGTAATTATCTATAAAGAAACACATAGGTTATTGCACTGTTACAACATTTTTCATGTGTCGATATTTTTAACCGACGTCAAAAAAGGAGGAGGTTCTCAATTCAAAGCGTATGTTTTTTTTTTGTTCGCACATAACATCTGATCTACTGAACCGATTCGGACGATTTTTTTTAATCGATAGGAGATGGTGTAACTTAGGTACCATGTACTCATATGACGATATTTGTTCACTAGAAAAAAGGTATGATCGAAAAACTAAAATTTCATGTTATTTAAAACAATATCTGCTATCGTAAATCCTTACTTCAATGAGCGACCCAAGTTCCTGATGGGTCAATCCATGTCAAATCACCCAGGAAAACGGGATTTTGTAACCCATGTCCTCGGATTTTGATAAAATTTGGTGTATTTAATATTTTTATGGTGGTAAGTAACCATATGAATTCTTTTGTCCATATGTGCTCTGGTTTTTGTTTTACAAGCCGACAAACTTTTCAAAAAATTGCATTTTCTGTCAACTGCTAAGCCTAATCTGCATGTATACGTATCTCTTCAGTAAATTGTGACGGGTGCAGAAATCTTTCAATATTTCCAAAAATTCTCAGATATGTTGCTGAAAGTATGAGGATTTAATAAAAAAATACTTGAAATTTATATAATATAATTTTGTTTGAATAAAATTTGAATAAACTACGACAAGCATTTTTTTTCTTGTGCAAAACATGAGTTTACTTAAGTGGCATTTCACGAAAAGGCGGAGGTCCTATTCAATAATGGAAGCATTCGAAATGAGCCTGAAGGTGTGTTCTATCATTGCAAAGAATAAAATTAGTGGTTTTTTACGTTTTCTCGTTGCTATTGCGCAATATACACATTTCAGTACCAAAATTTTTGAAAAAAAGTTCTAGTCATTTTCCTAACCTAAATTTCACTGAAAAGCAAACATACCTTTATTTTTAAGTGTATTTACAGCCCTATTATGCTACTTAAAAATCATCTTAATCCGTTATTAAGCAGAAAGGAAAGTGAGAAATAATTTATGACTCCCAAATTCAGTTGTCAAGTTCAGCAAACTATCAGATGTAGAAAAAAGATGTGCAAAACATGAATTTACTTTAATAGCTTTTTATGAAGAGGCGGAGGTCATATTCAATAATAGAAGCATTCGAAATAAACCTAAAGGTGTGTTCTATCATTGCAAAGAATAAAATTAGTGGCTTTTTTCGTTTTCTTGTTGCTATTGCACAATATACACATTTCAGTACCAACATTTTTGAAAAAAGTTCTAGTCATTTATCTAACTAAATTTTCAATATTTTTTGCGTAAAAGAAGCATTGTGCATGCTTTTGTAGCATAAAAACGTATTATATTTAGTTTTATTAAATTATAATTGTATTGAATGTGCGAAGAAGAGATAGGATAGCACAATCTTTAAAGTAAAAACAAGAATTAAAAATGTGAGTTTCTGAATATTATCGGATTGTTTGTCTTTGAAGTGTTTGTGTGATCCTGTTTTCAGCAAATTTAAGGAATATACTGTTTGATATTTTAACGCTCGACCCTCCTTGCCTTTCCAACGTCGGACAGTACTTGTTGAAGTCACGTTATTATGAAATATTCGGAATACTTATTTTGTACATATTCAATCTCCTTTTGAAGAGAATAGTAACATCTTCCAGAATCTTATGTTACGGACCGTTTGACGTAGTTATTTCATCTAACATCTAACCACTTCTTGGTTATAGTAAAGATAATAGTCCTTTCTTAGGTAAAAGATAGTCTTGCTTCAAGTCCAGCATAGTCACTTACTTAAAAATTTTCAATTTTTTTCTTTTAAACTCCAATAGCAAGTGTCGAAAGCTGTATTTGCTCTTAACTGGATGCTGAAATTTCTAGTTTATTTTTATTGAATTATGTCTATCCAGGGCTCTAGCTTTTTAATTATCTCCTATTATTATTTATCAGCTCAAACCAACCTTCCTGATAAGCGAATCCAATGAAAAACAAACAAACCAAAATAAAAAACCCACTCACATTCTTTATCCCTCTTATCACTATGACCCATATTTTGATAAAATAAGAAAATAAGAAGAGACCTGATACATGCGCAAATGCAAGGAAGGTTGAGCGTTAAAATACCAAACAGTATATTCCTTAAATTTGCTGAACAGAGGATCACATAAACACTTCAAAGACAAACAATCCTATAATATTCAGAAACTCATTTTTAATTATTGTTTTTACTTTAAAGATTGTGCTATCCTATCTCTTCTTCGCACATTCAATGCAATTATTATTCATTAAAACTAAATATTAACCTTTCTTCTCCTTTCTCACAAAGCGTCACACTTTCGTGGACCCCTCAAGCAGTGACATCATTTGTGGAACCCCTACGTGAGATGTGCTTTAAGAAATAAAAAAAAAAGGGAAAGAGAGAAATTTATTTTGGTGTCAGTAAAACTATAGTGCCCAGGTCCAAGGACGCTGGGGTTAATGAGCCCTTGCAGAAGGGAGCGTTAAAGTGAAACTACATAGTAATTTAACGAATCCCATTTTCTTCACAATAGGCGAAGTTTTTCGGTTCGTACCTTATTATTACTGTCGCCACATCTTCTCCTTTGTTCATCACTACCTTCATCAGCACGCGCACTTTCAGCAGAAAAATCATAAGTTGGCAAGCTGTCTCCCCCTCCCTTTTTTTTCCCCTTCAATCCCTTCATAATGGCGAAGAAAATACCCCATTTCAAAATAATTTGACTATTTCACCTTTTTCTTCGTTGGAAGGTCACCGCTAACAAGCACGCTCTAAGCACGATCTTTAAATTTCAACAACAAAACGTCTCTCTCTCTCTTTTCTTTATTAGACTGAATTCAACATTTTTATACGAAAAGCAGTTATTACTGTCTACCGATTTTTTAAATTTCCATCATTAGTGGACTGCGTGTTGTGATTTACGTGAGTAAATCTTAAAAATAAGAATAAATTGCTCTTCAAATTAAAATGATCCACCAGTGGCGTATATATGGTAGAATTTTGAAGGGGGCCGGTATGACCAGACTCAAACACCCCCACAAAGTTATTAGAGAGGGATTTCTTCAAGGTGAGTCAATTTTTTCGATGTGATAGAAAAAGGCAAAGAGTCAGAAAGGCAGATTTACTACCGAATTATTTTATTCCTCTTTTGATTTGAATTTTGGTAATCCTAGTTGTGTTGCATTTGAAGAATAATAACGTAAAAAGTCAAAGAGGACGTCACCGATATGAACCCTCTATGTTAAAAGTATTGGACCCACAGTAGTTAAAAATACATGAGTATAATCAATTTTGCTTTTTCGGAAATCAGTGGCTTAAATACTTTACAGACGAGGAAAAAATATTTTGCCTTATTCATTAACATTATTTAAAATAAATTTCTTAAACTTAGTGGTATTTCTACAGAAACAAAAATTTTCAGTTTCTGAGATACCAAGGGGCAGACTATAGAAGATTGAACCCTTAATAAGAACGTAAAAAATTTCAAAAGTGAATCTACGATCACTTATGTTTTGTAATAACATTTTAAAAACGTATATTTTCCGTTTTAGCAGGCACTGAAAATAACTTCTGCTTTCTTTTCAATCATTTATCAACTCTGTAAATTATTATGCGGCTTTTTTTATATTTTCAAAGATTAATCCCTATTTCCTCTACAGTTTTCATAATTGAGGGATCCCTATATAAATTCAGTTCTTCAATTACAGTCAATATTTAACTACTCACTGCAAAAAACGAACTGCTGTTTTTACAGTACTGGCAGCTGAGGTTCCAATTTAAAACTGTAAAATAAACAGTAATAAACTGTTAAACTAGCAATTTTAGTTTCTTACTGTAAAGTTAGAAATTTTACAGTTTATTGCCGGAAAATTTAGCTGTATTATACTGTAAAAACAACAGTATAATACTGGCAGCAGAGGTTCCAGTTTAAAACTGTAAAATGCACGGTAATAAACTGTCAAATCAGCAATTTTGCAGTTTTTTACTGTATTAGCAATTTTACAGTTTAGTACTGTTAAAGTAGAAAATTTAAAGTTTATTACTGTAAATTGAGCAATTTTTAGTTTATTACCATAAAATTAGCTGTAGTATACTGTAAAATCAAAGTTATTTTTTTATAGTGCTGAGGAGTTTAACGTTTATAAGAGTATGCTACGTGGTGAAAAAAAAAATTGCTCGTTTGCATTTTGGGGCGAGCTTTTCTCCGAACAAAGCAACGGAAACCATCTGGGGTGGAGTGTCCTGCTTGAACGAATTTGTGGTGCGAGAGGGATCACACCGGAAAGTGTCAACCAGTTTTTTCCCCCCAAGTGCAATGTTTGATATTCGTAGGGCGCGTGTTTTCACAAGCTCTAGCAAATCAAACATCTGATGCTAAGAAGGAAAATTGTATACTTTTAAGCACTAATTTCTTTCCCTAAGGCCCAATTTCTTCCAAATATATATGTTGATGGGTCTAACCATTTAGTAAATGTGAAAATCTGAACGATTTTTTACTTAATAAATTCAATTTCTGCGAAATCTGCCGAGTTAAATTTCAAGAAACCAAAAGTGCGTGTAATTTAAAAAAGTTAACAGACTAAGGGAAGAAAAAATTGAAACCATAACTTGTATGAATTTGTTATGATTATGTAAGCAGAGCATAATTCGCATGAGATTCCTACTGTACACTCAAAGTTATTTTCTTCATCGTTAACCCTACACTGCATGATTTTTTATTTTTCGTAGAAAAAAATATATGTATTTGTCAATGTAATAAGAAAACATGGAAAAATATTTTAAAAAATTTAACTCTAAATTTTCACCCCTTTCTAATTAAAAATAGTTTTGTTGCCAAATGGCTACACCATGCATTCAACAGATAAAAATGATTGTAAATGATAGTCTTGAAATTAGTTCTTTTTTGTAAAAAAATAGAGGAATTGAACATTTGGTGCACTGTACTCTTGTAATCCCTTACATTTTGACATTTTACATTATTTTTTATATGTACTTGTACTTTTCGATGATCAATTTTGTCAAATCTGATATCTTTTGGAGGCTCTCTCGCGTAAGCTTTCTTTTTTTTCTCTTTTTTGTTTGGTTTGTAACTAGTTCGTCTGTAGCTAATGGTCTCTTTTTAATACGCTTTTATTAATTTCACATGTGGGTTTGTGTGTATGTATGTATGTATGTTACTTTGAATAAAAGATAAAATTTACGTTCCTTGCAAATATAAAAGTAATATATTTTATATTAATACTAAAGGCTAAACTGTATTGCACATTGATGTATTTATTATAAGTACAAGTAAACTTAAGTGCGGATATTCAGTAGATTTGAAAATCAGAGGGAAACCCGTGATGATCACAGCGCATTCCAATGTAAAAGCGTATTTTTTAGTTTTTTTTTTCAAAATTATATTTTAAAATTATTAATGACTTTACTTGTCCGTGTAAGCACAGCGTTTGTGCTAACTGAAATCTAAAATGAACACGTTTTAATGGCTTTTCCCCATTGATTTTTTGTTTGTTCACTCTGTTGAACATCAACTAAGCATTGATAATTGCGAGGTCTTATAAACAGTAGAACAGCCAAAAGTACCACTTTTGGGTCAGCATGATTATATTATACCTTCCAAAAAGAGAAAGAAGCTAGCGCGAAACATAAACAAAGCACATACTTCATGAACTATAGATGAATCGAAATGTTCTCTGGATGCTTACTGCATAATGTTGCCAAATGGCTACAGACGTGTATTATGTCCTAGATTTTTTCCAAATAATTATTTTGATGTAAAACGCATCTTAAACGAAAGATAAATGTTTATTTTATTCATGTTATTTTTTTAAAAGACGAAGAAAAATATTTCATTGTAAAAAATAATTTCAAAACATGGTAGTTTGAGTGATTTTAAAAGCTATCCATATGGATTCATTTAAGAGCATTTAACAGACCAGTGCTGCCATGTATGAAGGATAAATGGTGATAATTGCTTTAAATATACTCAATACTTGCTTTTTAAGCATTGAATTGCCTTATGACTAAATTCTGTTATTCATAAGGAGGACAAATTGTCCAGGTAGCCAATTGGCAACACCATGCAGTGTAGGGTTAAGATCTCGACGATTAAATCGGCCAGAGCTACAATAGCAGAAATTACATAAAAGGGAACAAATTTTAGGAATGTTTAATTTCAAGAACTTGGGTTTTTGATCTTGGGAATTTTATGAGCACAATAATTTGAAGATTTGCGAAAAATCCAAAAATGACAGCACTGGTTATAATACGTTAATATAAAATAATTAAAATTTCTGGTGGGTTTTCATTTATGAATTGGGAAGGAAAAAAATCTTTAAGTTTTTTTTCTTCTTTTTTAGGGGAGGAAGCCATAACTTCCCTAATACTTTATCAAACCTCATAAGCAAGGCATCATTTTTTCCCCATTATCGGCAAAAAATAAAGAAAAATTCATTTTTTATCAAAAACTAGTACTTAAAAAACAGATTTTTAAATTCCCACTGTCAGGCGCGAATGTCAGCTAGTATTTTAATAATTGAGTAATGTAGTGTAAATTATTCATGAAAATTTGACATGTTTTATCCGTCTCTAGAGCAAATTAGTTTTCAAATACCTAACAGGGTTTTTTCGAAACGTATGTACCGAGTATGATTTCTCCTGTACTTTTCAAAATTTTTATTCGAATGTTCAAACACACATTAAAAATCACACTATTTATGTATGAAAATAAGTCCTGAAGACTATTACGCTTACGCATTACTTAGTTTAGAAATTAAGTCCCGATCAATTCGTATGATATTCGTTCCAATACGTATAATATTTGCAAAATAGGGTGCATGCGGCTCAAGGGCAAAAAAAGTTGATAAAAACTGAGCTATTTGTTTAATTAAATCAATATCGGTTTATAAGTCTCAAGCCTCAATCCCTATACTACTATTTGGTTGAACATCGACGCTCTTTTTAGCTTTAAAAATCACAAGCTTTATGAACATAGAACTTCAATTCACATTAATTTTTTTTAATTCATGGAATGTGTGGGGCAAAATGAAAAAAATGAATGTATGAAATAACTTAACCTTTTCAAAACGAACTAACAGAATATTTGTTCTAAAAATTACAGCACATATCGAAAGAAAACAGCAGTATTTGTTAAAACTTGCACTGTTAGCAGTCAATTTTTACCTTTGGAAAAAAAAGGAAAAATAAAAAAAAAAAAATGAATTTTGACATTTAGAATACTAATTATGTTTTTTGCAATGACGAATTGTGGTAAGTGTGTGGCGTACGTCCGAGGGCACACAACCCAACTTGACCCCCGAACCGTCAAGTCATTTTGGCTCAATTGATTGAATGATTTGGTTTAATTTTGGTCATTTTCATTCGTACTCGGTAACCATTAGGAAGAACCCGGCATCGAGCCTCATTATGGACACACATCAATACGTCACATTGTTTACCAAGCAACTCAACAGATGGCGCCAATAACGCCAGTACCGCGCTATGCAGTCTTGCATGGTGGAGGAGAAAAGGCTGGTAGGACGCGAAACGTTAGAAAACAAAGAAATTTTTCATTGCTGAAAAAAGGAGAAAAAAGTGGAAAAAAAATTTTTTCTTCATGGGACAAAGTGAAACATAAAATGTTTCTTTGATGAAATATTTCCGATTAGTTTATTCAAAATATTTTTCCACAAATGAAAGTTTAGGAAAAAAAAATATTAATGAACAGATAATGAAACAATAAACGAATAAACAAGTACTTTAATTGATTAATATAAGAAAAACAAACGAGTGAATAAAAACTGAATAAATAAGAAAATAAGTGAAAAAATAAATGAATTATTAAATGAAATTCCGCAAATGCATTAATAAATGAATACTTAAGAGTGATTTTATAAAAGAATACCTAAAAGTGATTTTATAAAAGAATACGTAAAAGTGATTTAATAAATAGTTGAATTAGTAAACTAAATGAACAATTTTCACTTTGTACAATTAGTCATTTGTATGCTAAGCAAATTATTTGAAATGAAAATAAAAGGTAAATATTAAATAAATAAATACTGCACCGAATACCTGTAGGTTTCAATATTGAAAATGTTAATAACAAGAGCTTTAAAGTTTTATAATACCAAAAATAATTTTTCGGCTTGAGCAAAATATTGCAATTTGAGTAACATTTTTTTTTTTTTAATTGCTTGTATTATTATACACTTTGATAGTCAGGGTAACTTTCCCCGATTGGAATGGAGAACACATTTGTTAAAATATTATCAGATAGGGGCGTTAATTCCATAATAAATGTTTCACCATTTAACTTTGCCCCACAGGCCTCTACTTTAGCGTTTACAAATATTGACCTTCTATGACTACGCAACTTTTTTAATTTCTATCGATAATATTATTCTTCGATTACGATGCAATTTTCATTAGATTGACTTCTATAAATATTCAGCTTTAATCACTATAGGTCTCTTTTCTATGACTTGAACATACAGTGAACTTTCACTTATGCGCGGCCCAAGCGACCAACAGAAAAAGGCTCATAACTGAGACGCATAAGCGAATAGTATAAAGCATAGTATATAGCATAAGTATATAGCATAAGCGAAACGCATAAGCGAAAGTTCTAATGAGAGCATGAATAAGAATGTTTCTATAGAAAAAGGACATATTACTACACTGTTAAAAATTTAGGAAGCTTTTATGGTAATTGTTTCTGTAAAATGTAGCCTTTACAGTACAGAAAATTTTTACAGTAAATTGTACCGATAAAAAAAATGCGATGGCAGCGCCAATTGATCACCACGTGACTTACTGTGAGATACATATGACACCCTATTTCCGCTCTCCTGATATGTCTAATCTGTTATCGTGGATAGCACAGCGATGCACTCTTTTTAATTCTCGTTTTCTCTTCCGTAAAATTTTACAGTAAAAAATATTTCACGGTACAAGTTACTGGCAACGTGGATGCCAGTAACTTGTACCGTAAAATCTCAAGAAAATTTTTAACAGTGTACGGTTTTGCAATTACTGTAACGTAACTACAATGATGAAGAGAAAACAAAAATTGTAGCGCACCAAATCACAAATTGTTCCCTTTAAAACGATACATAACAGATAATTGTCCCTCTCCAAACTCGAGTTCATGCCTAAAAAAAGGCTTTCTGTGAGAAATAAAGGCGAAAGATTGAAGAGAAAAGTGAAGAAACATGCCTATTTTTTAAAGAAAATAATTTTTTTACGTTTTACCAAAAATTTGGCGCATAAGTGAAATATTTATCTTTAGAGCGACGCATAAACGAATGTTATTATCATTATTATGTTATGGAATGTGTTGGAGCTATTGAAAAGCGTCGTATAAGTGCAAAAGGTGCATAAATGAGTGTATAAGTGAGTTTACTGTACATAACTGAAAGCTTCAGTTATTATAATACGGTTTTTTTTCTTTTTTACATAAATAACATGAATCTTCTTCGAAAAAATTTTCTTCTACTGAGAGAACTTATTAAAAATGCTGTACCTTATCCCGGAAGTGAAAACAAGTTAGTCGGACGCGCAGCGCGACGTATGCGGCTTAGAAATTCTGGTTTTACTAGAAAGAATTAAAGAAGAAATTACGAATGAAATCTTAGGCGGAGAATATCTGATTCTTAGTCAGCTGCTAACTGCTCATGCAACCTTGGGGGTAATGAACCAGGGCCGTAGGAGCTTTTCGTTAGTTTTTATAGGAAGAATTATTATTATTATTTTCAGTTTCATTTCAAAAATGAAATTGGTGTTATTGAAAAATTGCACTAACTCGATTTTATACCAGCAGTATTACTTTCATTATAGCTATTACGAACATTATTTCTTACGTCACAAAAAAAAGCGTTTTCCTTCAAGTTTTTGAATACCTGTCGTAAACATCAACATTCTAATGAATACAACCACGATAAATGTAAATAAACTGCTAGGCCGTTCACTTAAATGCTTTGTGTTGAATTCCTTACACACATTTTCAGCCCACTTACTAAGTTGAAAAAGTTCTAGTTGGCGTATATAGTAAAACAGCGTTGACTGTCAATTACGTTAAAATTTGAAGAAATTTATGAATCATTTGCAAAATAAGCCTTCTTGAACTTAAAAAAGAAAATCGATGCAGTAGTCTGTTTTTTATGCAGTGTTTTCTACGTCCAATTTTTGACCTCCGCGTAGAGTAATTATTTCCATAATAGTTCGCAATTTTTCTGATATACAGATTACACTGCGGAACAAAAAAAAAAAATTCAAATCTGCGGCACTTATTTTGTTAACACTTGCATTAGACATACACAGTATGCATTTACTTTTTTTGGATTGACTCTGGTTCTTGAGATAAACGAAACACAAGATATCAATGAAAAAATTTAAACTTCCCTCCTAAAGATCTATTAATTCGATTATTCCCACTAAATTTTATTATTTTTCACGTATATAGGTATAACAATTTTACGAATTAGGTATTAGATCTTGAAAATATCAGTTCGTGTCTTACTGTGAGTTTAAAAGTGCTTTTTGTCTGGAAAAATATGAGTTCTTTACGAAAACGTTGTGTTAACCCCCACACTTGAAGATGGTGAATTTTTTATTAGGCCAGCAAGGTGAGTATATACTAAATATCCCTGTTTCATATGTCTATGGGATAGTCGCGCAAAAACAACATTGGATTAGAAAGGTCTGGCCTTTGAGGGAAAATATGGAAGTAGGAAAAGCAAGCGTGGTTCATGAACCACCGATAAGCCGAGAGAATAGTCTTTTTCCACCACTTCACATCAAGCTTGGACTAATTAAACAATTCGTCAAAGCCCTTGATAAGACAGGTGACTGTTTTAAATATGTGCATCAAAAGTTTCCAGTCCTGAGCATGGAAACATTAGAAGCAGGCATCTCCGATGGACGCAAATCCATTCTCTTATAAAAGATATTGTATTTGTAATACATACGACATAAATTGAATCTGAAGCAATGCTAAGCTTTGTTTTAGTAGTCAAACATTTTTTGAGGTACCATGAAGCTCCAGACTATTCAGAATTAGTTGCTAAATTGCTTCAAAATTTTCACACATTAGGAGGTATTATGAGCATTAAATTGCATTTTTTGCATAGCCATTTGGACAGATTTCTGGACAATCTGGGCGATTATAGTAGAGAACAAGGAGAACGGTTCCCCCAGGACATCATAATAATAGAAGAAAGTTACCGAAGTCCATAGGATCGCCACATGACGGCAGACTACTGTCGTACTTTAATAAGAGATTTCCCTGAGCAATACCATCACAGAAAACCTTACAGAAAAGTTTTATGAAATTTTTGTTTTAATAATTTGATAAACAGCACATATACATTTTTTGTTTTTAATCGTTCTGATAAAAGATCTTAATAAAAAAAACTTTTCAATACTTATTGGTATTTTTATTTCGGTTTTCTCAGTGAAATAGCTAATAGTCTTTATCTCAAAAACTAGAGGCAATTTGACAAATCTAATAATTTCTAGTATTCAGCCCACTTGTCTGTTACGGAATTGACTTTAAGTTAATTTGTCGCAAAATGACTGTTTCCCAGTGTTATATAAAATCCTCTGAAAACTTTTTGAACGTTTATTTATTTTGAAAATTAGAGTATACAAAGAAAGAACAATGAGTATATTTTTTTAAATTAAACTTACATTAAAACATTTTTTTAAATCTCTGCATATGAAGTTTATCAAGAGAAGCGAGGAAGATTAAGAGCCCCTCTAGCACATATATGAAGCTCCGTTCAAAAATACAGTGAGTCCTAATTAATCCAGAAGTAAGCTGGACTTGGCTAATTCTGGACAGCCATTTAGATGTACATACTTATGCTTGTTAAACTTCCCGGTTTGATCAGGACAGTCCCTTTTTTCAGACGAAATCCGGTTTACTTCATGTCCCGATAGACAAATTTGATAAATCAAGCATGACCAAAAGAATCTAAAAATGATTAGCTGTAAACTATTATTTCGGATAATTACTTTGTCATTTGTAACATTGACGTGAGTGTAAAATTAATATCGGATGAACTTGTGAAGAATTTACGATAAGATAAAACCAAAAAAGGCTTTCTAAAAAAAAAAAAAAAAACCTAGCGAATGAAAAGTACGTGCGAATATTGTTCAGATGTTCATCCCTCATTCAAAATATTTCTTATTTCAGTAAAATAAATTTATCTTTAAACCGAGCAACTCTTGTATGTATGTGTATATATATATATATATATATATATATATATATATATATATATATATATATTATATATACTATATATATATATATATATATAATATATATATATATATATATATACACAGTGAACTCTCTGTTATACGCCGCCTCATTTATGCGCCTTTTCCACTCATACGACGATTTTGAATGGTCCCAGCACATTCCATAGCAAAATAAGGAAGTATCATTCGTTTATGCGACGCTCTAAAGATAAATATTTCACTTATGCTCCGAATTTCGCGAAAAATGTGAAAATTTTAATTTATTTTCTTTAAAAAATAAGATTTTTCCTTCCCTTTCCTCTTAAATCTTTCGCCTTTATTGCTCGCGAAAGGCATTTTTTCCTCATGAACTAGAGTTCGGAGAGGGACAATTACCTATTATGGATCGTTTTAAAAGGAACAGTTTGTAATTAGGTGTGCTACAATTTTTGTTTTCCCTTTATCATTGTAGTTAAGTTACAGTTATTGCCAAATCGTAGTAACGTGTCATTTTTCCATAGAAACATTGTTATTCATTCTCTCATTAGATCCTATGTTGCGTTTTAGTCCTTTAAATAGACTTGTTCACTTACACGTCTCTCTCACTTATGCTCCTTTTCCTGTCGGTCCCTTGGACCGGCGCATAAGGGAGAGTTCACTGTATAAATTTATATTTTGGATCTCGTAAACGGCTCTAACAGTTTCGATAAAATTTTGTATTTGGATAAAGTTTTGGTTTTTGAGTTCTTCTACATCGGCGTTTTTACTCTAAAAACGCGAGTTTTCCGAAAAAACCCCGTTTTTTGTGCTTTCATTAAAAGTTTGAGAAGCTTTCTTTCACCATTTTCATTATGATTACTATTATTGTTCCTGTTTCATAGCAACCACGTTTTGCTATAACAATGGGTTACATATTTAATCACATCAGCATAAATTTAAATTTTTATGGTATTTAGAAAACGAGTTTTGGCAACACGTTAGAATTGAATCGGTGAGCGAATAAACAACGTGAGTCAAGAATTTCAAATTGTTTAGGAGAGAGAAGAAACGTCTTAATTCTAGTATTGTTTCTACGGTCAACGTTCAAATAACATCTTTCGAATTAGTAACCTGACTGACGTGATTTTTAACCTCAACATGCATCTTTCTTCCCACAGCTTGTTTCCACAAAAAAAAAAAAAAGTTTTTGCACCCACTGATTCAACTGTTATTGTTTTTGAAATGTTAAAGAGAACCACTAAAATAAAGTTATTGTGGTGTGATTTACGGTATGCATTGTTTAAATAATGTTGTGTTTTTTAGATTAATTATTACTGTTTTAAATACGTAATCGCAACCAAGGCTTAGAAATGCTTTTCAAGTTTATCTAAGTAAAACTTCGAACTTAAAAAAAAAAAAAAAAAAAAAACACGATTTTAAGAACCTTTTTTTTTACCGAGCGGGTTCGGTCGCCCAGGTACTACCAATATAATAGAAATAAAATATCTAAATTTATATACTTTTGCCATTTATTACTATCCCTGGCTTATAATTAGTAACCATTTATTCATAGTACTCAAAAACAGTCTACAAAGCAGTCAACGGTGTGTAAATTTGAATTCCCGACACGCGGAGAGGAGAAAAGTATTCCGTTTAACGTTTCAAGAAATTTGGCAAGTCTGTACTGTATAAACAAAAGGCAAGTAATACATTTTTGCAAGCTGATTTTCGGTATTTTTGTGATTTTTATTTCAAATTATATAGCATTTCAGTCTCATAATTCAAAATACAATTTTTACTGCGTACAGTACTTTTTTTATGTACCTTTTCTCAATGCATACGTTATTTTGTTCAATCCGTACTTTCATTAACCGGAAATACAAGGATCTCCTATTACTCCAGATTAAGGATTTTTACTATAAGCATCACATTAAAAACTACCAGCCGACCTTCGAGCTTGACTGAAGTAGTTCAAAAATTTGATCTTTTTTAACGATCATTTTTAGAAAAACAGGCACAAGGTGAATTTTTGTTTTTCGCCGATTTGATGCCTTACTTCTGTAGTTTTATAAAGTGTCAAGGAAACAAAAAAACCACTTTTATGAAATATTATTCATGCTATAAATTACGATACTAAAATAAGCAACTCTTTTCCGGTTTTAATGTATAAGTACAGCTGTGGTTTAAAATCCTACCATGAGTTCTGTACCTCAGAACTAGACTAACGTAAGTCCATTTTCGTCATTTTTCAGTAGAGGGGAAAAACTATGTATTCGACAATCGTTTTTCCCCTCTATCGAAAAATGACGAAAATGGACTTACGTTAGTCTGGTTCTGAGGTACAGAGTTTAGTTTATAGGGTAGACAGACCAGTGAATAAACACTTCCAGTAAATGAACACCTAGTATTTTTTATGGAAAAATAAGGTTTTGAAGAAAAAAAAATTAGATGAATCAACAGAAGTTGCTTCTTTCTACATATGCACAGAAAGAAAATGGCTAGAAAATGCTCCATATGTCCACTGGTAGGGCTGTTCATTCACTGTGTTTGGGCACTTTTTTTCGTTTTAACCCCCATAAAACCTCAAACAGAACCGTAAAAACCCTCTCAATTTTTTTTTTCAAACATTATATATATATCATCTACAGTGTCTTCAAAATTGGAAATTCCCTTAAGTGTTAATTCAGTGGTCGGTACACCTATATAATTGGAAATTTGGAACAAAATTAACCGCTGAAAATAAGTCAATCGACAGTGACAAAACACATAGCAGGATCGAGCCTACGATCTTCGTGTTTCTAATTTAACGCTTTATCCAATAGTGCCACTATACATCTTAGTCTTTCTATTTTATTCATTCAAGTAACGTGTAATTAAAGAAAAAAACAGAAAAAAAATTGACACAAAAAATAAATCCCTTTTTAGGCAGTGGGTCTATTTTTCTTCAACAGCCGGCGCGATAAGCTTTAAAATGACGGGTAAATCATGGAATTTGATCAAGAAATAAGGAAGTTCTAGCGTGGTATGATAAGAACAGGCTAGAGAAATAATGTATAAAATAAGATTGCAAAGAAATTTTTCATAAATATACTTCGGGTATTTTTGTCAGTTAAATTTCTTTTTAGAAAGATAATATCATAAGAAGTCGGAAAATAATATTTTTGTCATTCTGGTAACTATTGGTTTATGAGCAAGATTGCAAGCCGGAACGCTAAAAAACTTCAAGTTTTAATAGTCTGCAAAACTTTGTAATGTAAGGGCAGATCTCTTGATGTTTCAAACCTAGGAATGGTATTTTTTAATTATGCGTATATCTGAGCAACAGTGTACCACATTAGAATAAACAACATTTTTTACTTGTAGTATAAAAATGAAAGATTCTTCATAATGCCATAAGATAGGGCTTTATGGGGTGAATCAAAACATTTTGCTCTGTTGTTCCAATTCAAACTTATTTAAAGGAAACTGTTTGAAAAATCAAGATTCTAACTTCAATTCTTCTAGTCAAGAGAAGGATTTATTATTTTTTCCCCTTCTCGCGAGCAACTAGATCTTAGAATGAGAGAAAGTTGCAGATTTAAAAAGATTTTTCTCCAGCAGACTTCTTTTTACTTCTAATACATGTAGGGAAAGTCATAGACTTTATGTAGCTAAAGTCCAGCACACTGACAATGATGATTAAGTGGGAAAATCTCACAGGACGATCTTCGAAACCCAGCGATTTCAAGAAAATAAAGAAAAAGCAGCGTTCATTCCAAAAAATTTTATGAAAATGCTAAGCCGAGCCACAAGTGCTAGTTATAAGAATAAAAACATATTTGTGGATTATTAATTTGAATTTTTCCTGAGTTCCAAATTATTTTCGAATTTTGACAAATCATACACGTTTACTGGTATAGAAAATGAACTTTTATTCTGTTCTTATTCTCCCCCATCAATATTACTAATATTAGGTTACATTAAAAAAAAAAAAAAATCAGCATGTGCTCCGATTGACCCCTATCAAAGGGGTGAATCGGAACACCTCTAAATCATTATATATAAAAATAACTGATCAACATGTTTTGTCTCTGCTTGGAATATCAAAAGCAAAACAAGGCCGAAGTTTTTACCCAAAAAATCTTTTGAAAAAATCTTTTGACCATTTTCTTTTACAATCAAAGCGGAAAAGTGTACCGGTTCACACCTTTTACGGTATATATTTTCGATTATGTACAAAAATATCACAGTGGTTTTACTTCTCTTTTGCTCATATGCACTTAGGTTGATAAGTTATTGCTCTAGGGAAATCACAAGTTTTATACTTATAGCAATATCGAACCCTCAGACAATAGCATCTAAAACACATGAAGATCATAACTGTTAACTTAAAATAAAATATACTTAAAAATAAGTAAAGCAAATGGGTATTTTAATATCCCATAAGTCTGTATCACTGCTCAACCAAATAAATTTTACCTAATGTTAAAGCAGCCGAGAGATACAACTTATTCATATTTTGCATAAACAAACAAACATTACCCGAATATTTGGGCTTTTTTGCTTCTCTATTGTTGTCAAACACAATTTTCTTTATAGCTACAAATCTGCTTCCGTGCGGAAAGACATTAGCAAGTGTCACTCCTTTCTGGAAGGAGGATGTCAAACACAGAATGCACAATGACTTGTTGCGCAACCTTCTTGCGTACAATATCACTCAAAAATGATTATTCTACTCAGTTCCTCCGGAATAGTTCGTGACAATAAAGACCGATAACTGAGCTTTGCGTGGTCCCATGAATCGTTTAAGCTTTTTATGGATGCGCAACACATCACAAAATACACATGCCACGCCCAATAATAGCCTCAATGTTGTTTGACGAGTATATATTGTGTGCGGAAAAAGATACGGAGCAGAAGAAAAAAAAAAAGGCAAGAAACGGAGAAGATTTTCCATATTGACGATTGCTTTCTATCAACTTGAGTGAGGAAAACGTGTCAGACTTTTTTTTTTCTTTTTACATGTGTATGATACAGCTTCTTTATTGAAAGCGATGGAGAAAAAGGGAAGTATAATACTTAAGACGGAGCAGAAGTAGTGAAATCGGTCTTTTGCAGTGAAATACTTGTTTGTCTCAAGCAGTGGTTTTAATTAAAAGCATATACGGCTTAAATTTGGGAATTTAACGAACAAATTTTAAAAGTGGGTTAGATTAAAAACTTGGCTGATTTGAACATGGCATATTACTAACAATTGTATATTACTACTTCTTTTTTTCTTTCTTTGCACTAATTTGTCCTTTTAAGCCATTTTTACGAATATTCACCGCAAGACATGGTGTTAAAATGATGCTTCTAAATTCACCTTGTATTTTTATGAATCTTAATTCTCATTGCGTCCGCTGATGCACTCTTGTAAGATTTGCCCCTGTCGGATTCGGCTTAACCTTTTTTGCTTCCCTTTTTAAAAATTATTTTCATTATTTTCATTTTTTTTTATCAAAGAAAAAAGTAGTTTCCAGAAATCGCTAATAACTACTATATTTTTTATATCGCGCTACTTGCTACTCTACCTTTTTTTTTTTTTTTAAAGTAGTGTGCTATACTACAAACTACTAAAAATTGTAGCTACTACAGTAGTTTCGCTACTTGTAGCGCGCTACTTCCGACCACTGGTCTCAAGTCAACATATTTACTGCCCTGGTCTTTAAACTAATGTTTGATACTTTTTTTTCAATGTTATTTTTAGAGAAAATACAGGCGAGTCCCTCTAAGCCAGTGGTTCACAACCTTATTCACGCCGCGACCCCTTTTTAACGAAGTAAACAACACGCGACCCCATAGCTAAATTTTCGAGATTCTAGTCCTCAAATTGCAGTTTATACGATCTTTGTAGATATTGAAGGAGAAGAGGTTGGAGTTTTATGAACTGCTTGAGCTCAGAGGGAAATGTCTCGAAATTAAATTCACAGAAATAAAGTTTCAGACGTGAAGAAGGGGAGGTCGGATCTTTGTAAAAAGAAGTGTCATAAAAACGCAGTTCTAAACCATTTTTATTGGTGTTTAGGGATGGGATGGTGTTCGCAGAGGCGGATACAAAAATAGTTTTTGGGAGGGGCCCACAAAAGTAAAAAATGCCCCCCCCCCTATTTTTTTCAAAATAAGATCTCAATAAGTTCCTTTAAAATGTTTTTACAAAACGGAGGGGGGGGGGGAGAAAATAAATCATAAAATAAACTAATCTACCTTATAGTACAGAAAGATTACATACGTGCACTAATTTACCTTGAATGTGTTGCGGAAAAAATCATTTTCAACATTTTGAGCCAATCAACTATTAAACCTTATGTCAAGTTATTTGGTATTATTTAACATATTCGTAGTTAGTAATTAATGTATAGTATTACTTAGAAACACTGTCAATATGATGAACAAAAAGTTAAAACGAAATTTTATTTTTTTTTAAATCACAAATGAATTAATAAATGAATCAGGACATGTTCCTTTGATTTCGCCACAACTGAGTTTTATGTATTCTTTTACACTGGGGCCATTCCATGAAAAGTGAAACCAATTGGTCAAAAATTCATATTGAAGTTATGTTGCTATGTTATACATCATTTTAAAGCTTAAGATGTATATTTTAAGAATCCTGCATTGATTTTTTGGTGAGAGTTAGAATAATACTTGTTTTCTTAGTTGGAAGTACGATATTCACGAATTTGTAAAAATCAGAAAAAATAACACATTTTCAAATGCATTTTTCTCATCGAAAAATAAAAACAAAAATAACTACTTGTAGCACAATTTTAACTACTAAGACGGTACTATAATAATATGCATTCATTAATTTCTTTTGAATTGATCTAAATGGTGTAATTGAAGTTTGAAAAAAAGAAGTTTGATGTTACGTCTGTAACAAAAAAGAAGCAAAAGTTGTCATTACGTCCTAAAAAATCAAAATTAAAAAAAACCCTTAATGGTCCTTTTGGCAAATTCTTAGAGTAATTGCCCACCATAGTTAAAAATATTGCAACTGATTTAGTTTTTAAATTAATGCTGTTACAGACGTAACATTTCGGACATAACAAATGGCTCTATGTTACGTCCGTAGCAAAAGTAAATTTCCAATTACATAGGTAAAAAGCACAGGATGAGCAATACATGTATATAGCATAATATGGTACGAGTACTAAAGTTTCTGGTATTCTGATTTTGAAATTTTTAATTATGTCGGCATGTAATTGAAATTTATTTCTTAAGATTAATAAAATACACATATGGTATAACTGATTATAATTTATACCTCAACTGGCATTTTTTTGCTTCGTTACATGGAAAGGGAGCTGTGGATGGAGTTGGGGGTATGGTCAGGCACCAGGTGTGGCAGAGAGTAAGATCTAAAACAGCATTTGTCCACGACGCTCTTTCCTTTTTTCAGTGTGCAAACTCCATTGCAGAAAAAGTTAAAATTATTTATATGCCCCAGCAAAATGTTTTAAAGCTGACCCCAAAATTGGAAGAACGGTGGGCTAACATCGCGAATTTGCCAAAAGCCCGCGAAATGCATTGTTTTCGAACAGAATACGAAAATGCCGTTCAAATTTCGAGAACGTCGGACGAAAAAGGACACATTTTTTCATTCAAAAAAATTATCAAAATTGACCAACTGTCACCAAGAAGGTTAAATTTTAGTTTGGTACTAGTATTCTGCTATATCATCCAACATTTTCAAATTTTTAAGTTCTCCTAAGACCAATCACTGATTCCAGGGAGGAATTTACTTTTTCCGATTTTTTTATGTAGCAGCCCCATTTTCATTAATTTTAAGAATACAAATAAATAAATTTGTGTGAAGGCCCTTCTAAACTTTTCTTGTGTCAATCTTTCTTGGAAATAATTGTCTTAAGATGCATTAATTCATTGTTACATATTGACATATTGTCATATGCTCTCAACTCCCCCAGACTTACCCAAATTTTCTAAAACTGTTACAGTATAACTTAAAATATTCAAATATCGTGTTAATTAATGCTACTGTATTGTTTTAGCACAAAAATCTTTGTTTATTCCTGCTTTAAAATACTGTTTTCTACTTTCAAATCAGAGATGTTACGTCTGTAACACCACTTTGTTTCGTCCGTAACAAGTTTATGAATTTTTTTCACAAATTCGGCAGCCAAAATCCACACAATCTTTATGGTTTTAGAAAGCTTGAAGTCTCTAGAATACGTATTAAAAAAAAAAAGTTCAAAATTTCCGTATAATTCAGAGGAATATTGTAAGTTGTATGACATAGTCGAGTTTTTGCTGTTTTGTGAATTACGTCTGTAACAGGCAGTTTTTCATTTCTGTATTTTTTTGTAATTAAGCAATCTGCACGCAAATTTAATGTAGCATAAACATCATCAAGTTACACTACAGGAAAAAAAATTGAAGACTTTCATCAGCCCAAACCAGAATTATTAGTGTTCAAAGTCTGCGATTGTTACGTCTGTAACGATGGAATCGCCCACTGGCTAACCCCTGATTGCCATATTAGTCCCTTAGCAAACCAAAGTGATGTTATTCAAGCAAACCGAAGTAATGCTGTGCATGAACTTTTTTTAAGGACATAGTTTTTACATAGTCAAAAATTTTAAAAAGAAATTAAAGAGTATTCTGTCACTTTAGATATTTATTTCACACATTACAATCAATTAAAAAAACTTTATATGATATTTTCTCATAAATTGTATGGTTAAAAATTGTTTGAGTTAAATACACATATAAATGTATCATTCGTATTTGAAAATACATTAGATGCTACAAGAAATATTGGTTTAATTTTGATTCAAGGACAAACAACTTACTGTTGAAGCATGTCACGAATACTGATATTTTTCTCTGTATGTGAATGTCGCCCCATTGTAAAATATTTATGTACACAGCATTGTTTTATGGATATATTAATGTTATTATAGGAACATATTTCATTACATGGCAAAATTTTCTTTCTTAACATCAAATAATGTTTACTCCATAGGGTTTTTAATATTTTGAAACTCAAACCTTTTAACATTTTTATTTCTACTTTTATATTTTAGATACACTTTTATTGTGTTAATATTGTGTGTGTGGTCCGGGGCGATGAAACTCCTTCACAACAAATAAACATCTGAAAGTTATTTACTGCTGATGTGTGCTCTCATAAGCATTAAATCTTATCGTTAATATTTATTTTATACAAATACTATATTTTTTTAGTATCTGTTGTTTATTAAATATTTGTTGTACACATAATTAGGTGTGATAATTTTGATAATAAAACTATTAAATCATTGAAAAAAAATCAATATTTTAAAACATTACTTTTAAACTTTGGATTTTTTAATCAAGAACTCATTTTCTAAAAAGTGGACAAAATGGACGAAATACTATTTTGTCCGGGGCGGTTCTTTCCAGGTTTTTTTCCGGCGGTTTTTTCCGCCCCGAACGAAATCAAACAACCCTGCCCATAGCCCTTCTTCTGGATTCCCCACTACGCTCAAATATGGATGCTACTTATAATTATTTCTAGGAACCACTGTTCTAAGCCGAGTCCTGTTATTCCAACCTTCG
This sequence comes from Uloborus plumipes, assembly GCA_038373865.1. NCBI lineage: Eukaryota > Metazoa > Arthropoda > Arachnida > Araneae > Uloboridae > Uloborus > Uloborus plumipes. The sequence continues at coordinate 66,354 of JAXGGA010001206.1, read as the reverse complement.
TACTTTTTTCTTCCAATTCTTCTAGCGAGAGAATGTACTTAAAGAAAAAAATGCCCACCGCCTCCAAATGACCAGTCAAACCCTCACCTATGAATACTCATGTAAGTTATTCTTCATCTTTCTTTCCCCAATATCCACTTAATAAATATATAATTGTACTCCTACCTCTCATTTCAAACAAAAAAGGTTGCTTTTGCTTCAAATGATAAAATTAAAGGTAGTTCACATTAGTGGTATGAATATAACTAAAAGTGCTCCAAAAAAACTTTTTTTTATATAACCGTTATACATTTATTCTATTTATACAAACTGTACCATTTTCATGTAATACTACAAGATAATTTGTTATAGAAAATTCTAGCGAACTTAAAAAAAAAAAAGAAGAAAAAACATTTTGTAACAAGTATTTAATCTTTAGTACACATGAAAATCCTATTACATCACATAACAGTGGAACTCATTCTACATTTCCGCGGGCCACATACTGCCCGCGAAGCTGATCCATGCGGCCCGTTGTTCTGTTCAATGTTACGAATGAAAAACTATGTTCTAAAAACTTTCAAAACAACTTCATTCGGCATTGTTGAAAACATGGAGCCAAATGGTAAGAAATTGGTTTCTAAAAGATCGCTCGAAATTTCACATTAGTAAAATAAGCAAGTAGTAATGCTAACAACAGTTCTTGGTTTGTAATTTCTTTCATCTCCGTGTTTTTCCGTGCTATCAAGCGAAAATAATTCAAGTGTAGTTAAATTTTTCAAGCGTTCATACCCGCTAGATGCTTGTTAGTTGTTACAAATACTATTGTACTAAATAGTTGTTACAAAATGCTTTCTTTTTCTTTTTCTTTAAGTTCTCTAGAATTTTCTATAACAAATTATCTTCTAATATTACGTGAAAATGGTGCAGTTTGAATAAATATATGACAGGTGCCCCTTCAATTTACATGAGTATTCATAGGTGAGGGTTGGACTGGTCATTCGAAGGCGGTGGGCATTTTTTTTTTCTTTAAACACTTTCTCTCGTTAGAAAAACTGGAAGAAAAAAGTATGGTGTTTTAAGCGGAGGTCGGAGTATGAGGTGCTGCTCTTAGATAGAAAAAGGTTGAGCACTACTGACATATAATTTATCACTGGATATAAGTGCCGTAAACCTTGGAGGCCCGAGGGCCTGAGCCCAGTTAGTTCATTTGTTAATCAGGGCCAGACCTAGGGGTTCAGCGCCCGTGGCGAGCTTAAGAAATTGCGTCTCCTTAATGGGAGGTCACTGTGGCCTCCGAAAGCTATTAATTATTTGGAAAAATTAGATTATTAGGCACATTTTTAGACAGTATTACATCTTTAATGTATGTTTTGTTTTTTTTTAATTTTTTTAATGTTCCTTTTCAATAGATGTTTCCTTTTCCTCTCTAGCATTTATTCTTATAATTTTTTTTCTTTAATATTGTTCTGTAAAAAGAAAAAATCCCTAAACTTTTTTTTTTCGTTTCCATTATTTAAAATACTGCCTCCCCTCCCCCCCCCCAGCTTTTTTCGTGGCAAGAGCCTATACCTGTGGTATTGTTGTACTCTTGCCAAATCCTAGGCACGCCACTGACCAGAGCTTGCTTAGACTGCCAGCATGAAAAGCGGTTTTTATGATGCGATTTACTGTCCCTCCGTGAAAGCCGTGCCTAGCATTTGCGAACAGTTCCTCTTAAAAAAGGGTAGATAGGTTGTGGGTGATAACTTTTCGAAATTTTCAATTTAAAACTTGCATTTACTATATCCTTTTGACATTATTCAACTAAACTATGTGTTTGAAATTAGCATCGTTCCACGTTGTTTGATACTTCTCAAAATGCTTTTTATTATTCTTCCGCGAATTGTTATCTTACCTGACACCCCTATTTTGGTAAGATCAGAGAAGACTTGACGCATGCGTAAACGCGCGGAAGGTTTTATCTATGAAGATCAGACAGTAGTTACTATAAAGCAGTGAGTAACCGCCCCTAAGCAAGGGCTAAGGCAGAAACATGCAATACACCGCCAACTCGACCATTTCGATCCATAGCTGTCCATGGATCGAAATGGTCGAGTTGGCGGTGTATTGCAAGTAGTTACTATGTTATTTTGTGAATGCGATTTAGTGGGCTGAACGGATAAACTTTCAGTCAGGCAGTTTTTTACCAATAACGTTTCTGGTTACCTTAACTACACGGAAAAAAAGAAAGTGCACTTACCGGCAAGGTAGATCACAGTGATTATCATGCCGATGAGGATCAAGAGCAAAACACAGATCGAGACTAACAAAATATGCACACGTCCACTGGTTTCTTTTTCAGGGTAGGATTCACTATCAGACCAACTTTCCTTTTTTTTCTTGCAGCCATCTGGTTTAGAACAGAAGCCAGACTCGCTGTCATAGTACATAGGATTGTCCACCTGAAAATAAAACATTCCTTCTTCAAAAGATGTTTATAAATAATTTCTTGATTGCCAGCTCTCATTGCTAAGTCGGACAAAATTTATAATTTTTTCACCCGTATAGAATTTTGTATGCATTCATTTGGAGCCTTATTTACATGTCATAAGGTTTGTTCAGTAATTATATTTTATGTTAGTAGCAGGACGTAAAAAAATTATTATTATTATTTTTTTTTTTTGAAAAAAATAAAATAAGATTTTTTTTCGGATTTTTTAAAAGGATTTCTAAGAGTTTAATTATTCCTTACTTTACATTTATAAATAAAATTAAACTTGAAATTTATATTTTTTAAAAATACGTGTCTATTGAATTTGAAATATTACTTCACAAATATTTTTATAATGTAATGAAAATCAATTTACTACAAATGAAAGTGATTCAAGTCAAATGTAATATACATGGCATAGTAAGTACACTAAGTACAAAAGAAAAGAGGAAAATAAACAAATCATTAATATTAGATAAAAAAATCAAGAGAGTAAAATGAAAAAAATATATATATATAATTTTAATACATTTTATCAATTGATTTTTTTTTCAAAACTTTTTTTTCAGATTCAAAAAAGTTTTACTACTCTTCATAAAAAGTGATTGTATTTTTTTATTATTAGTAGAGAGCTACCCATTTTTATTTGCCCACTTTCTGGCAAAAGTATATAAGAATCTATACATTCGATACTAATATGTATAATTACAGTGAAAAAGTTCGATAAACATCAACTTTTTGATGAACATTTTTTAAACATCCGTTTTGTTTTTCAATTTATAATTATATGTAGAAGAACAAGGGGAAAATGACGAGCGGGGCAAAATGAAGAATATCATACATCATTTTTTAAGCAAAAGATTATAGCTCTTTTCACGAATTACATTTTTGTAAGCCCGTAAAAAATAGAACTGTAGAGGTTATCATCTTACCCCGTATTTCCCCACATGGCTTAAACGTTTTTTACAAGAATTCATCGTTGAAGCAATATTTATAAGTTTCCTTTTTTCATTTTGTAGAAATATGCACATATTACAGTAACAGACTTTATTTTCCAGGACTTTTATTCTCACCCACTGTTTAGTGTCTTACTATTTCCTCATTGTTTTCACTTAATAAATAAATAAAATGAGGAAAAAAAACGATGGCTACTAGTAACAAAGTAAAAACTTTTAAGGTGTTCATTGGCCACTGCCTAAAAATTTAAATTTTTAGATTGAGTAAGGAGAGACAATTTAAATAGATAAAAATGGGTCATTTGAGGGTTAATCCCAGAGAGAGAATCAATATAAATAAGAAAATTTAGAATTTTCAAGACGACTAGTAAGGTTTAAACAAACAGAAAAAAAGATTTAAATCAATATTCAAGAAGCATTCGATTGAAATAATTATTAAAATCACTGATTTAGATCAGTTGGTTTAACTTTATTTAAATCGTCAACACACTGGTTAGTACAACTTTAAATAATTAAAAATGTGTTTAGCCTTTACTATAAATAGAAAATTAAAAAAAAAAGCCAAAAGGTTATTATTTTCTCAAATGTTCCTGTAAATTCCAAGTTTTCGTCCATCTATCCCAATTGATTCAAATCATTTATACTCTATAACATAAAAAGTATTTCTAAATATTTATTACATATTATAAGCACATATTTACAAAATATTTATTCAAGTATATAGTGAAAAGTGGCGGTATAGTACAGGATATTAATAAAACTGATAAAGAAAATTCATTAAGAAAACACTACTTCAGATTCAAACATTTCTTTCTTTTTTTATTCTAATCCTTATCGAAAAAGCCTTTTTTCATAACGTTAATACACTTCTCCGTGCGTATTTTTCGTAGTTCTGAGAGAATTTAAACGAATTTCAGCTTACTCTTTTTTAAATTTTTGATGTTAGCGCCACCTACATGTATCTGGCTAATATTGTACCGATGAAGAAAGAAACATGACACAGTGGCTTAGGAAAGATGGTGGTTCCCTCCCGGATCCAGACCCTTCCCCTGGAGCCCCAAAATGAAAATTCTGTAATTAAAATTACCTTTCTTTACACTGCCAAAAATAAACTGTTGTTTTTACATTATAATACTGGTAGCAGGGGTTTCAGTTTAAAACTGTAAAATGCACAGCAATAAACAGTAAAATTGCTAATTCTATAGTCTACAAGCGCGCAGTTTAGCTATAAACTGGAACCTCTGCCGCCAGTATTATATTGTAAAAACAGTTATTTTTTGCAGTGTATTCAAAAGATATTTTTAATGTTTAATCAATTTATGAAGTGATGACTTTCTAGTGCACATATACAACAAATTATTCCCGACAACAACAACTGAGCATTAGATTTTGCTTTGCACAGCCTGGTGGACAACCCCCTTGACGAATTTCTCACTACGCCACTGACGTGGGATAAGAATGGGGGGGGGGGGGGGGTCATGTATAAATTTTGAACACTTTTCTTATTATTTTTTTAATATAAACTTTCAATCAAAAATCAGTGCAAGATTTTATGAACAACCCGCACATTATAAACAATCAGTATCCCTCGATATAAGAGAAAATATACCATGCTCAATTACACTAACGCTATTTATTTTCGAAGCCAATCGACTCAATGAAGCGAAGTCATCCATAACATTTAACCAAATGAAAACGAACATGTTTAAGAATGATTGCTTAAAAGCATTTTGACTAACCGCAGCTTTTAAAACAAAAAGTGTTTCGGCTTCACATAGACATCACATAAATAACGGATATCGGGGCTATTTTCATCAACATTTGCAGCAATAAACAACCCATATACTTCTTGAAATTCGTTCAAATTTGTCTTCCTTTATCAGGCGCTTCCCTGGCATTTGCTCATACATCTTAATACAGAAAGAAGAAATTAAATTCTCAAGTCAGTTTTGCTGCATGGTTTTAATTTCTAAGCTATCTTTTTTTCATCAAATGTAACACTACCGCTCGGTAGACTTTCTTCAACGATCCCTCCCACGCTATTTCATGCTTATTGATTTTTTTTTTTTTTACCGTTCTTACCTTTTCTCCCTTGATTAAATTGGTTCCTTTTAATCCGTTTGATATCCATCCAACGTGACGTTTCGTCTTGTTTCTCTTTTAATTACTTAATATGTTTATTTATTTTCTGTGTTAATTCATTAAATTAATTGCTCTATACATTTGTTAGAGTTAGACCTAGTTATTTCATGTTAGATAAATTGTTTATTTTACACTTTAACTGTCTCTCATTAGTTAATTTATAGAATATCTAGTTATTTCATAGAATAACTAGTTAAAGCGTCAAATTATTAACGTATTACACACTTTAATGGACACGATTAGTTGTTTCATGGAATAACTAGGTATTCTATGAAATAACTGCATTATATACTTTAACGATAACATATGTATTGATTTTTTAGACCCATAAAAACAATAGAAATGGGAGTTTATCTGTCCGATATATAAAATCGGAGACTTACTGCTCGCCGGTTGTTGTTGAATCAATACTATCGTGAAGAACATCAATACTTATACAGATCAGTATTACTTTCGATATGCTTCATAAAAATGCCTAAGTATGATTATACGTTATTCCTGTTTTTTTACGCTTTTTGTCCACAAGCAAGATATTAGATTTAACTCAGAAAAACACTATGAGATACTAGATAAATAATATATTTACCTTGCATATCCTTATGAAAAGCTAAAAATAATCCTTCGGCATTGAAGAAAAACCCCTTCACAAAAAGTTGCTAGCAAAATCACCGGTTACCAAATCAAAAAACGCAAAATTACCTTCAAGAAGGAGCTCTTACTCTTGTGCTGTAGCTTCAATGCTTACGGATATATCTAATTTCAAAGTGGAGGAATTTCTGAAGACTAGTTTAACCCTTAACCTCTCCATTTTTTAGAAGTCCTTGAAGGGTCTAATAAGACATTTTCTTCTTTTCGGGGCGGAAGAGAGCGTGTTGCTGGAATGTTTTGAATCCTTGGAGCCGACTTCAGTTGAAATAAGAGAGCGAGTAAAGGAAGGCTAGAGTAGATCAAAAAAAATTGCAACTGTTCTCGAAGTGGCTAGAAGACACTCGCACTATCGCAATTACAATTGACCTTCAAGGGGAGGGGGGTCATTACCGACGGAGGAAATCACGGATTTTTTTCTTCTTAACCGTTTACGCAATGAATTTTTGTGCATATTTTTATTTTTCTTAGTTGAAAATACATCAAATAACATATGTACAGAGTATACAAATTTTGACAATCACTAGGGCTTAGACCCTAAAACCGGCACTAGTAGCAGGAGCGCCCGAACTAAAATTTTTGGGAGGAGGGGGGGGGGGGATTATCAATTTGCAGAATGAAGTTCCAATTTTACCGAATGATAAATTAGCAGCATGCACACATATCGTACATGCATGACATTTAGTGAGAAAACACATTAGGCTTCCTTTAAAAAATAATTTTAAAAACTAAAAAAAAAAACAATAATCTCAATGTTGCACTTTGTCTTCAAATTGCCAAATCGTCAGCAAAATGTGCCGAATACGGAAATTATTGGGAAGTCACGGTGACTTCCCATCGGGGCGCTCTTGACTAGTAGCAAAGAAAACTGTTTCTGATCGCTGACACCAGCTGTCGGCCTCTCAACAAATTACATGGGATAGTTCTTTCAAGAACCAGCAGGATTCCAACCATATTGGATGCATAACACTGAATTACTTTAAGCGGAACCTCTGAGTACCATCAAACATAAAGGGTTAAACTAATAGTTTTCTCACTACACCATCATTATACTTAGTCAAAGGGTCAGAGGATTTTCGGTCATAAACAGGCTAAGGTAGTTGTTCTTGCATTCACCCCCAGACGTATAAGACGGTTTCAAAAGGCATCTAGGTAAACGAAAGTTAGGGGTTCATAAGGTGAAAATGAAGATTCAATCCGGCAATCTGTAAGTGCTCTGGAACACTAAACGCAAATTTTACCAATGTACTTGAATAAAACTTTCTTCTAAAATTAGAATGCAAAATTTTATGTGAGCCAAAAACGAACTCCAACAAAATGAGTCTTTAAATTTTGTTTTAAAGTTGGGAAAGTTTTTCCTCCAACAAATTTTTCTCTTTCTTAAAAAAAATCGCATGTGTGTGTGTGTGTTTTTTTTTTTTTAAATTCTATATCAGTTTTCCCAAAATGTGGTCCGCGAGCTCATGGAAGGGGTACGCGGTGCTATTCTGGTAAAACGTATAAAATAATTGAAATTGAAGGACGAATAACAATATTTTAATGCAAAACGAAAGCAAATTTGTAAAGAATAAAAACGTTCTTGTTAATCTTGTCCATTCTTTCAGGGGAGGAAGACTACTAGTGAAATTGTGAGTGACAAATGGGAAGGGAGTGAGTAACAAGTAGAGTGAAATTGAAAAATAGTGTGACTGTGACAAGGCGGTGGCAAAAATGCTTTTAAAAGTGTAACACCGTTTATGGACAGTTCCTAGGTGGACGATTTTACAAACTACGTAGCAGAGAATAGAACAATACGAAACAACTTTTTTTTTCTTTCCTCCAAAATGAGCTGTGAAGGGAGAGTTAAGTGCGGTTGTGTGAATGCTCAATTAACATAACAGAATTTAATTTGAAGCTTATCATAGAGTGAGCTTCTGCAAGAGATTGTACCGAAACAGATGCAAAATAGTAATTAATGTATGAGTGACTACTGCGGTGTACTTCAGTTTTTAAAAGCTGTGTTTCAAGCATGCTAATAAATTTCAAGGCAAATTAATTTGTTAAACACTTTTCCTTTGCCAAAAGCAAAATTCTTTTGTTCAAAAATAATTGAAGGGCTTGGAGGATGAAGGGGCTAAGTTACATTTAAAAAAATGAACACTCTGCACAATGGTAAGCAATGGATAGAGGTAAGTAAATAAAACTTGGTACATCAAACAGTAGATGTCATTAGACTAATTTCATTCTCACACTAATGACAAAACCAGAAAACAAAAAAGCTGCAGCACCTGCAACAATTAAACTTTGAACTTTAAGTACTCGCAATTTCGGCTTTGTCGCTTAACCCCTTCATCTCCCAAGCCCTTCAATTGTTCAGTTTTGAAGTGCGAAACTTTTCATTATTTAAAAAATGTATATAACCCATCATATAAAATCGAACTTTTTTACTAAATACCGCTCGCTACATGTGTATCGGATTATCCGCTATTCATTACAACATAAAATCTAACTTTCTAGCTAAATAACAATACATGTGTATAGGAATGCCCTCTTTTTTTTGAACTGTATAGCAAGTCAAATTTTTAGTACATTATTTAAATGCACATTTTGAACTTACGAGCCATCAACAAACCTTTTATTAAATTAAAATACAAAACATTAATAAAGCACTGATTTTTGATTCAACTTCACAAAAGAGATTCAGCCATAATGAAGGGTTTATTTTTCTTACGGAACTAAAATGATAGTTGTTTGCTATAAATCTTTAACACAGAGCGCATGAAAAATGAAATCATTACTCAAATTGCACCACACTGTTGCTTTTACCACTGATAAATGAACATATATTTTATCCCAAAGTAATCCCCCTTTCGCTCCTGATCAGCAAATTTGTATGACCGCAGCTTCAAAATCGTGACATCATCAGTGAAAGCTGCTGACCCGGTTGCTATGGCAACTGGTCAGCACTACAAACAATGGGTCTTCAGTCATTTTTAGCTAGTCAAAACCGTTCGTTCATCTAGGTAGGGGTACTGTTTCTTCATCAAAAAATATAACTATTTCAATTTAGCAACAGTATAGGAGACAGAAAGAAAAGGTCATTCATTTCCAGCTACTGAACGAAATTACGTGATTGAAATCTTAAGAGTCCTTCCCCTATATTTCGTTCCAAAGCTCAAGTTCACTACTGTGTTTCGAACGGAAATAGGTTTCTAATGCGTGCCTAACTCAGCGTATAGTTCTCGATTTAGAGAAAAAATATTTCATAATATTTTCATAAGTTATCTATTTGTAGACTAATGATTATTTCTATATTTGGCTAAAGTCAAGCTCACTCAACAACGCTTAGCTCTCTATCGGAATATGCAGATGAATTAAAACACTTAATTATAAAGTTTTGATTTAATAATTGAATGCAAAATATGTACCGATCATCGAAATCAGGCCAGTCATTAAGCAGGGGCGAGGGTTGATTCCCCTCCCAGTTTTCCGAAAATAATGAAATTATATGAAAGGAGACTTGGTTTTCGCTGTTATTTGGTACAATTTACATTTATAATTGAGATTATTAAATAAATTATGTTATTACATTAAAAACTATAATTAGAAAAGAAATTGAATGTAAAATTTTTTAACAGCTCTGTATTTCGTACAATTTTTGGAGTAGAAATCTAAAATTAGGCAGGATTACTTATCTTGTCACATGCATCCTTCACACCAATTTTTGTTGAAATCGGATTTTTTTTTCATGATTGATTAGACGCGAAATTGCCCAAAAATGACTTAAAAAGCATTGCTTTTTCCAGTTCAAGTGTGATGCGCAGTGAAAAAACGCAACCACTCTCTGCTACCAGACTCCCGACATGCTGCTTAGAAAAGCAAAGGGAAAGATATATTAAAGAGCCAGACGTCTTAAAATGGCTCTTTTTCGACTCTTGGACTATGAAGCATAACAATAAAAGTTCTTCCAGTTTCATTGCTTTCTTTTTTTTTATTAAATAAATATCCATAAAAGAGTATTTAATATCATGGGCCAAATTCTAGTTTTCAACGATGTTATGATTTTCTGAAAATCAAAAACGATTCATTGTTCATTGACTGATCAAACTACCTTATCTTGCGAGAAAATAATGACACTTAATTTAACCCATTAATGCCTAGCGTCCCTTTTTAAGGACGGTTCAAAAAAGGGTCTGAATTTCCCCAAAATGAACACTTCAACCAAATAATAATGTTCAATTAGTACCTTGGTTACTAACAGATTGCAGCGCATGACCATTATAAAGTGGGTTCTGTAGCAGTTTTAATATGATCTTTATCAAAAATGACATCGTTCACCATCAAGAAAAAAATCTCAGTTTTCAAAGTTATTCCCAGCTTCCCAGTTTATGTTGATTGCTGATTTTATTTCTTCTTATAAAATATCTTTTTAAATATTATATCGTAGGCAGAAAAAAATTTAGTAAAAAAGTATGGACTCTCTGGAGTCTATCGTAACTTTTAAGGAACGATTTTTCTTTCCTCAATAAAAAAAATATTTTTTACGTAATATTTTTTTTTTTATTATTTTTCCTGTCTATTAAACACTGTTTGTAACCAGTATACATTTCTTCAAAGTTTGGTGTGATTCATTTGTCTTAATAATTCTTTAAGAATTGATAACGCTATAAACTTTGTTTTTCTTTTTAAGCTTTTTAGCAACAAACCATAACTCAACCACATGCATATTGCAGATCATTTTAATACCGATTACTTTTATTTTTTTTTAATAACTAATTTATGTCTACAGAATGAATACAACCCATTGTCTAGAAAGAATGTGAAGGATTAAGCCCCCACCCCCTTCCAAACAATTCTCTTGCTATCAAGAATGTTAATGTTTAAAAGAATATTGCATAAAATTTAGAATAGATATCCTTTACACAAAAGTCTTTCATTTATATTCCATAATACCTTAAGGGTTTTCTTTTAGTTAAATATTTAGGATCTTTGACATTTTCAATAAATATATTTGTTAAAAACAAGCTCATATTTTGATAATGAAGTGAATAAACGATTTCACGGAATGGTTTGACAAAAAATATCAAAGATATTAAAATAGGATAATTCGAAAATGTATTCAGGGTAAAATATAAATGTTCATATAACATGATACAATTACTTGGTTCATTTTCTCTATAAAAAATAAAAAATTCTACAAAAAAAAAATTCTGCACTTAAAAGTGCACCGTTTCTCGTGGTGTCTCAAATATTAAATGTGATTTGATTCATGAGTTTGTATTAAAAACTGTATCTATCTGTAGCCATTATTAAAAAAGTTACTGCTTTGAAATTAGCTCAAAATTTGTTTTCCATAGTGTTTGAAATATCATCAATAAACAAAAATTTATTTTTAAAAATTAATTTTTTCTATATACAGTGAGCGCTCACTTATGCGCCGACCCAAGGGACCAACAGAAAAAGGCGCATAAGTGAGAGAGACGTATAAGCGAACAAGCCTATTTACAGGGCTAAAACGCAACATAGGTTCTAATGAGAAAATGAACAAGAAGTTTCTATACAAAAGGGACATACAATGTAAACTACAATGATAAAGAGAAAACAAAAATTGTAGCATACCTAATTACAAGCTGTTCACACTAAAACGGAAAAAATGCCTTCCGTGAGCAATAAAGGCGAAAGATTTTCGAGGAAAGTGAAGAAAAATTCTTATTTCTTAAAGAAAATAAATAAAAAATTTTAAAATTTTAGGGAAAATTTGGCGCATAAGTGAAATATTTATCTATAGAGTGACGCATAAACGAATGATACTATCATTATTTTGCTATGGAATGTGCTGGGACCATTTAAAATCGTCGTATAAGTGAAAAAGGCGCATAAATGAGGTGGCGTATAAGTGAGAGTTCACTGTATTAAAAAAAATTGCATTCTGATTTATATACTCCGAAATGCAATAAAATTCAACAATTATATGACTCGTAAAGGCATTTTGAAAACTCAGGAAGGAATCATACGGTCTTATAGCTGCTGGTTTGTGATCTTTAAAATACAAAATAAAGTTGTGAAAGAGCGAAATAAATTTAAAGACCACCCGTAAATATCTTCAATATTTTTTGAAATCATTAGGAAGATTTTTCATTTTATAAGAAAATAATTTCTGAAATCTTTATCAGTTCGTAAGATAGTCACGATTTACCTAAAACCAGAATAACGACCCACTAGGGAATTGAGACACGTTTTATGATGTGCTACTACATACACGCATAATTAACACTCATCAAATCAGAAAATACCGTAATACTTTTAACGAGTCACACAAAATGTAGATTTTTGTGTTACCGCGATAGAAATACTATTTGTAAAAATGAACTCCAAGATTAACAAATATGGGGAAAATAAAAAATTATCATCAAAACCTTTATCGCTTTCACTAATATTTACTCTTGTCCTGAAAGGCTTTTAAGATTAAACTCATAATATTGCTCCTTGCGTGATACTGAGAATTTTTAGGGAATTCCATATTTTCCATTTTTTAAATACATTTATTGTTCTCGTTTATTTATTTATTCAAGTCTTCTCTTATTTCTCATTTATTTATTTATTTATTTTTTCAAAGGACAAATAGCATATTTAAAGTAATACTTTTATTTTCATTGCTTCATAACACTAAAATATATTACAGCCTTATTATTGCATAGACTTTAATATAAAGCTTCCAAAAAACAACTTACCGGAAATTCACTTAGTTCATTTCCCCACGGGAAATGAAAACCACTACAAAAACCGAATTTCAACAAAGTCATTTTCCGTGTAGATCGTGCTTTCAGGCACTTTTCTACACGCAGACCAGAAATTGCATTCTTTGTGTTCAGTATGTAAAAATTTTTGCTTAATTCTATCCAAAAAAGAAAGGAATACGATAACTCATAAATATAGAAAACTTTTTTTTAGCTCTTAAGTAGCGAAAAATGTGTCGTTCATTGTAAAAATGGTGTATCTCATTGTAAAGGATTTGACGACTATGCCTTATTATATAAAGCCCTTTCCAGATTTTTCTTTAGAAAAGAAGTACAAGCGTTCAGCTAATATTTGTCATTTGATATTTATCTTTAAAAAAGTGCTTTGCTTCGCTTAGATACTAAAATATATGACTACTGTCCGTCCTTGAAACCCACGCCTAGCACTCGTGAACAGTTCCACTTAAAAAAAGGATAGATGGGTTGTGGGTGATACCTTTCCGAAGTTTTTAATTTAAAATTTGCATTTTCTATATCCTTTTGACATATTCAATTAAACTATGTATTTGAAATTAGCATCGTTCCTCGTTGTTTGACACTGCTCAAAATGCTTTTATTATTCTTCCCCTCATTGTTATCTTACCTAACACCCCTATTTTGGTTAGATCAGAGAAGACCTGACGCATGCGTACATGCGCTGAAGGTTTTACGTAAGAAGATCAGACAGTAAATATGGTGTCATTGAGTGAACAAATACGCATTCTAAAAATATGGAGATACATCACTTTTACAATGAACGACACAAATCACGTTCTCTCCATTAAATGATGCAGGGAAATTTCAGGAAGTATTTTTCACATTCATTTTCACCAACATATGACGCGGTGAAGAGGAAGCATTCACAGCTCCCGTTTAATCAACCTGTCTATAAATAATTAGATAAAATATTTGAGTTAACACGTTTAACAACCTATTAAAAGTCATTTCGCTTAAATAATTATTTTTCCACCTTGTTCCTCGTGGAGAGCCAAGAGCTGGCATTTATATAATAACAGGGCATTTAGACTGCGTCAAAACATCGAAATGATGAATTTTCCACCCACTCACGTTGCTTCACCTTGTGTATTAAAATTGCGTTTGAGAAATGACGAAAGGAAAAAATATATATATTAAAAATCACAGTCAACGTTAGAAAAGCAAGAAAGCATTAAAATAAATATGCACGTGTTTGACACAAGTAATTGACTTCTATTCCAAAAACGTGAGCTCATCAATGAAAAGCGCAAGTACTACAATTCGCACATCCGAGAATGAAAGGGGAACTTTATAAATTTGCTTTAGCATTAAATTATCATAGCATTAAAAACAAAATGTGCCCCCTTCATTCTGGCTGTGCGAATTGAAGGGTTTGGAAGATGAAAGGGTTAAGTGACAATACAGAAATTACGACTAATTAACATTCAGTTTCATTGTTATAGTTGTTGTAGCTTTTTTGTTTTCTATTTTGTCATTAGTGTGCGTATGAAATTAGTCTATTGACATCTACCGTTTGATGTACTAAGTTTTATTTGCTTACTTGTATCCATTGCTTACCACTGTACAGAGCGTTCATTTTTCAAAATGAAACATAGCTCCTTCATCCTCCAAGCCCTTCAATTGTTATATTGATCGTTGCCCTATATTAGAAAGGCTGATACTTATGTATAGAAAAAGTAAATACAATGCATTCACTGTATTACTTAATATCATTTTTTAGCTTAGTAATGAGACTACATATTTTGTAGTAAACCTTAGATGATAACTTGCAAAATGACGGTTGGGGCAAAACCATCGTTTTGAAAATGTTGAAAATGAAAGAAAAAAAAGAAGATAAAGTAACTACGTACATCAACGCTTTCAAGCTGAGAGTACAGCCTTTCAATTGTATAAGAAGTAGGCTAACTTATTGTTCTTGTAGAAATAACGCTAAATGTCTCTTAATATCTTGCAAACGTTTGAGCTTCAAAGTTGCCGTGTTGACCTACTTTCCCCTCATTTTTTCCTTCTATTTTACTAAGAATCTTACTTGCTATAGCCCACAAATCAGGCATTTTTAATAGTTGATCCTCACCCTCTATTCTTTTTCTGTTTTATAAAAGGTTAGTTGATTTTCTAGGAAAGGGGATTGAAACGAGTTGAGTTTAATTCCCTCCGCCCTATCCTAAATAATACATTGATTTCCTGGTGAACTATAGAGTGTATAAATGAGCGGAACTAATAACCTTTATTAAAACAACATTGTTTGACCTCCTTGTAAGAGATGAAATGCATAAATAAGTGGTCACTAGTGCTTCAATAACTTTTTCCGCTCAAAAATAGATGACACTAATGTGTGAAGTAGCATTCATATGAAATTTTAAAATAATCAATTAATTGTAAATTAAGTTAATAATAAAAATTCTTACTAATGAGCTAAAATTTTATATTGCTTTATTTCATTTGTTAATTTACTTATTTTTTCATTCATTCAACTTATTTTCTTATTTATTCACTTTTTCTTATACATTAGGTATTTATTTATTGGTTTATTTTTATTATGTATTCATTCATTTATTTACTCATTTATTCGATCAAAAATATTTTAATCAAATGGATAATATTTTTTACTATAAATATGTTTTACTTTTTACTTTGCCCACAAATAAAAAAAAAGGTAAAAATTTTCCTCTGTAAAAATAAATGCAAATTTACTGCCAAAATGAAAAATAATGTCTCAATTCAAGTTTCATAATGAGATACAGTTCTTTCTTTATGAACTGTAATTTTCAAAACAGAATTCCAACTGATTCACTTTGAAAAAGGGAAGTTATCTTTAACTATTTCACTTTTCTCAACATTCTCCTACTATATAATGTGGTATACAACTAGCTAGAATACTAGTAAGCACGAAAAAACATGTCTAACCGAATTTAGCTTTCGTTCATTTAACCTTTCAGATAACTTTATTTTTCATCCTATCTCCTCTTAATATGCTTTCACATTACTCTTATCTTTAAGATGTCATTCAGTATTATATGTTATACAGATCGAATTACTATTACAAACTACTAAACAGATTTCAAGACATGCAAAAAATAACGTATGTTTTAATTTAAAGAATAAGTAAATGCGTATGTTATTTAAAAAAGAGTGAATTTAAAAATATTTTCCGATAAATCTTAAGTTGTCCCCACGTTGGTTTCAAACGAAAACGTTCATATTGATTGTAAATTTAAAATTAGAGAATATGAATCAAATTTCAATGTTTGTTTATAAGGAAAAAATGCTTGCATGAGAAAAATAACTGAACTCGTTTTTATTTTTTCTTTATTATAAAAGTTAATTTTTATACATATAAAAACGTGCATTTAAAAAAGGTTCTCATGAAACAGCTTCCAGATTCAGGAGAGCCCACGATCAATGAGAAAAACTTTCAATTTAAAAACAATATCTACAGAAGCTTTGATATTTAGCGACGTAAAGTTAGCTGGAATTAAAAACATGATTCAGCTAGTGCATCTTTTATCTATTAAAAATAAAATTTCAAAGCACACTCCAACATTTGAAAACGTTTTCAAACTGATGACAACGAAAATCCATGAGAAAAAAGAATAAATTTTAGGCGTGAGAATAATTTTAGTCACATTTGCAAAAATTAATGCTGTTTTTTAAAAACAGCAAAAACTTTCATTACCGATTGCTTTAAACAAAATTATAATGCACATTTTGCTATAGAGATACAATAAAATATGAATTGAAAACATTAAATATAATTTTATATGCACACAATTTTATTGTTTACAAAATTTTGAAGGAAAAAAAAATACCACCAATATCCCACGCTTACTCAAGCTTCTAAAAGTTACATAAAAAAGTAGTATCATTTATAACTTCGGTTCTGCGTAAGTGAAAAATTGATGTCAAGCAACCTTAAGGTTATTAGAGTCGAAACAAAATAATCCATTAAGTCGGAACTACCCAATTTGAAACATACTGAAAAGGAAAAAAACAAAGGGAGCTCGTGCTCGGCAATAGCCGTCGTTTAACGGAGTTGATGAGAAAACTACTGCCCGCGGGGCAGATAAGGTGCAGAATGACTCTATCCAGTTCTTGGCGTATTTTAGAGAACAGAGGAAAAATTTCGAAATTTTTGGGCTTATTTTTCAGAGTTGCTGTTTCGAAAAAGAAAAAATATAGGGTAGACCGATCAGTGAATGAACACTTAAGCGAAATTTCGTTTTCTAAAATTCATACTCACCGTTAAAAATTGTTGCATTTGCCACATGGCAGGAGAAACACATTAGCTGATTATATTGCTCGAATTTTTAGGGTTCTGAATCAGGTTTTTTTTTGGGGGGGGGGGGGGGTTGAAGTTGAAAAAAGTGCCCAGACCCAGTGAATAAACACTCCAAAACGAAACACAAACGCAGCATTTTCTAGCCGTTTTCTTTTTGGAAATGTATAGAAGGTAGTGACTACTGCCTGTTCATCTAAGAAAAAATGTTTCTAAACATTCTTTTTTCATGAAAAATACGAGGTATTCATTCACTGGAAGTGTTCCTTCACTGGTCGGTCTACCCTATACAATAAACTTTCATTAACCCGAGCCCCATTAATAGGACTTCGTTTAATCTGAATAGCCCATTTAGATGTACAGAAAGTCCTCGATAAGCTAGACCCCGTTAAACCGGACTCCACTTACTCCGGACAGCCAGTGAGATGTATATAATGTATAAATAAAAACAAGTTGGAGCATTATAGCAAATTTGTCGGCTGTATTTTGTATTTTTGTCATTTTCTCTTATGCAGTTTTATATTTCATTCTCTTGGATTCAAAAGACAATTTTAATGGTGTATAGCAGTTTATGCACCTTGGCTCAATTTATTGTTTATTTTATTTAATACGGCCTTGCATAAATTCGGGCGGCCTGGATTCCTGATTAGTCCGGATTAATGAGGCTCTTCTGTATAAATAAAAGGCGAGTTTACGCTATAATGTATTTCTGCCATGTTTTGTATTCCTGTTATGTATTTTTGTCGTTTTCTCCTATGCAGTTTTGTATTTCATTGCCTTGAATTCAAAATACAGTTTTTACTGCGTAAATTAATTTATGTACCTTGGCTCAATTTATAGGCCTTTTGGTTTAATTCGTTCCTTCATTAACTCAAATGATTTGAGTCAACTGTTAGTCCAGATTAATGTGGTTCTACTCTAGCTTCAGGAAAATAGTACTAATCATGTCCAACACTTTTGGGTTTTTTTCATTAATTTTAATACTTGCCACTAACTAATCATACTCTTTTTATTGATTCTTAAGTTGATTGTGCATAATAGTGTGAATGGTTTGCCAATAAATCATGTATGAAAGGCTGAAAATTATTTTGTTTTGAAAAAAGGAGAATCTTATGCACCCAAGCTTCAAACCATTAGAAGTTGAATCGTGCTGAAATTCGCCAACAGTAAAAAATACCAGCTTAGTTACATCTTATAAAAATAGTTATAGCAATACAACTTAAAAGAAAAAGATTTTGCTTCCCTAAAAAAGTTTTTTTGTGTGGTCCCAACATTTTCTGTCTCTTATGGTCAATTCTTTTTGATTTCATTTCTAAAACTAAATAAACAATGACATTGAATCTGGTAATACTATTAGGAAGTCTAAGTATTATGACTTAGCCACTTTGAGTTCTACGATCAATTACTGAGGAATTTTTTTCTCTGATAATTAATGTGAATTGTCGAAAGCACTGATATATTTGTAATTATAAAAAAGCAAAGTTTTTTTTTAAATACTTGTTCTGTAATTATAACTTTTTATGTGGTTAGAACAACATTTTTAAAGTCTTACTTTTTTTTATTCGCTATTTAATTGTGTGTGTTCAAGTATCAACTGTTTGTACATATGTAATTTATAAAGGGTTCAAAAATATTTTGAAACAAGAAGAATACCTCACTTCCCAACCTTAAATCATTACAACTTAATATGTAAATTAAGGTCGTGCTGAAATGCAGCAACATTATAAACTATCAATTATATTATATCTTTAACATAAAAACCAAATTATAACACAAGTTAAGAAAGTAAAAACCGAACATGTTTTATATT
The DNA here is from genome assembly GCA_038373865.1 of Uloborus plumipes. Lineage (NCBI taxonomy): Eukaryota > Metazoa > Arthropoda > Arachnida > Araneae > Uloboridae > Uloborus > Uloborus plumipes. Next base: position 47,321 of record JAXGGA010001206.1, on the reverse strand, counting down.
TCTTTTTGCCCACTCTGTTAGTCATTTTCAAAATAAAATAAACAATTACATTGCACCAGCTAATAATTATAAGAATAAGTATACTGGTATAATTTCCGAAATTTGTTAGCTACTATGAAATCTACAGTCAGCAAAGGCGAGTCGATTTTTTTCTAATGGTCAATTTTCACTTCATAACATTTGTATTAATGATAAACCCCTTGAAATTGCAGATAGGATAACAGGTTTATATAAAATGCATTTCGTTTTATTCTTGTTCTGTAAGTGGCATTTATTTACGATTCGAATGACTTTTTAACCCTGTCACCTCTTCACTGTGGTTACACGCAGTGGTTAAAACCCTTCATGAATTACGTAGGAGAATGTGGAGCAAAGTAAAATAGTTAGGATTACTTACGTGTTTCAAAATGAACCTTTTGGAAGCTTGATTCAGAATTACAGTATGTAGAGAAAGTGCAATGTATTTTGCAATCAAACTTGTAATAAAATATGTTTTATATTTTGCAGTAAATTTGCAGATTCAAAGAAAGGTGGAAATTTTTCACTTTGAAAATTCATGGAGCAATGTGAAAAATTAAATAAAATACTTTCTATTTCATTATTAAAAATATTACTCATCAAATAAATGCAAGCTTATTTATGAACCGATGAATAAATGATAGAGTAGTAATCGAAAGTATAAATGTATCCATTAGTTAATGTATAGGAAAAAATAAGAGAGTGAATAAAATTTTAAAAAATAGAAAATCAGTGAATTAATAAATGGAGGAACAAAATGGAAAGTAATGAATTAATGAATGGATATGTAAGTGATTTAATAAATGAATGAATAAGTCAATGAAATGAACTATTTCACTTTGACTCGCGTGCACTTGAAACATTCTATTAAGCACTTAAAAATGAAAACATACTATATAAAAACTTAATTAGTACTATACTAGACCAGTAGATTTCAGTTAATACTTAAATTGTTAGTTACAAATATTTCATCCTTTTATACCAAATTATTTTTTATACACTACAAACTATTACAATACGTGTATCATATTTTTAAAATGACCTGTATTATTTTATATAGGATAGACCGGGGCACGTTTACGCAGTGCTCTTTTTTCGAAATGTATTATAGTTGGTGTGTCACCAATCGTGAGATTGATGCTGGTCCCTAACAAGTACTCTCACAGGGTTTCTGAGCTTCCGTCGAACTTTGGTATATCATCAAGGGAGGATAACCTATTTTCTGCCAACTTGAGTAAATTTTATGTTGAACTTTTTGAAGCTTATTGTTAACTAAGAATGCTTAGTAAAAAACAAATTTCTGAATATTAGCAAAATTTTATCCTTGTTTGAGAACAGTATTCGTATGAACAAAAGTGTTATTAAATTTCGTTGCACGTTAAAAATAAATCCGAACAAGGCAACGGGGCACGTTTACGCATTAACGGCGGGGCACGTTTGTGCAAGTTTTTACTACGTACGCGTGCCCTTGAAGTTTTTTTACGCCATATTGTATCAAATCCTTTTGGTATTTTCAAGCTATTTAGTTTTGAAAATCATCATTTAAGGTTTAATTGAGTAAGAGATTCGTTTCTAGTAGATTACAATCAAAGTTATGTCTTCATGTCTATTCGGCTTTAAGTTCATAGCCTATTCTGCCCATTATAAATGTTCTTTATTTTATAGATGGTAAGACATTATTCTCAAAGGACTAACATAACTGAGTTAGATGTTAAAAGAATGAAAAATGCAACTTTGTAAGTGAGGCTGGGTCAATAAGCAAGAGTGCGTAAACTTGCCCCGGGTATGGAGCACGTTTACGCAACAGACATTGACCTAAACATTTTTTTAAACCTTAAATACTGACACAGAGCGAAAACTGAATGGACAAACTTCAACACTTTATTAACTGCTTTATAAGACCACAACTTCTAAAATTTCCTAAATTAAAACATAAAAATCCGCGTAAACGTGCCTCGGTCTACCCTATTTTGATCTTTAGGGCTCTTTATTTTTAAACTGGAATCAACTATATGCTTAAGAATATTTACCAATTAAAATTACTTGTAAATTTATCCAAGATACATAAACACGGTAAATATTGTATTTTGAATTCCAGTCAATGAAATATAAAACTACACAAAGAAAACTATGAAAATATATAATACCAGGGTTCGTCAAAGCGGGCCCAGCCCGAAAAAACCCATTATGCCGGTAAAGTGGGTTTTTTCAAAATGTATTGCATATTGAAAACATTTTAGAAACAAATTAAATATCACGAATGTTTTGATCAATACTAAGCCTAGAAATTGGTATTGATCTATTTGGTTATAATATTTAATCTTGGTTAGCACCTGTTCCAGAAATTGCCAACTTCCTTTCCTGACAACTTTTTAGGTATTAGAAATAAAACTACACCTGAATTTCCCACTATTTGCTTTCTTTTAATACTTAGATATCAAAATAAGCAATAATTATTCCAATTTATAAGTTCAGATCCAATATCAATTTAAAATATAATATCAATATCAAAAATTCAATACTAGAATGCTGTTTCCAAATTTGCGGAATAGGAATCTTTCTAGGAGGTCACAGTGACCTCTTTTCAGGACTCCCCTGCTTCTATGAAAAGTAAAAACAGGTGCACAATATTTGAATAGAGTATGATATCAAAATGATTTTTGAAAAAATACGAAAAAGCCTGGGTTTTAGATCAAAAGCCCATGTGGGCTGGGCTTTCTCAAAAAAAAAAAAAAACTACCCGGGTTTTTTCAAACCCTGTAAAATACTGCATGTAAAAATACATTCTTGAGCTAACTCACCTTTATTTGCATAGTATGTACATCTAAATGGCTGTCCCGAGTAAGCGAAATCCGGTTTAATGGGGTCCAGATTAATGAGGGTTTACTGCATTTTTAAACTTGTTACTCTCCAATATACTCTTCCAATATCATTGATCAAAATTTAAGTCAACGACCAATGTATATTCTTTTTAAGACAATAAGCTAACTTTTAACATTTTATTAGCTCGTCCCTTCACTCAAGCACTAACTAAATGAAAAACATTTTAAACAAGCGCCTTCCCCTTGTGCTGGGCAGCATCATAACTGCCGCGTTTTCTGTTCATTGTAAAAACTCATCCTATTCTTATACCCTATTCTTTCTCCCACTTCTTTTGTTTCTCCTGTATAAGTGGTTGACGCTCTTTTATTATTCGTCATAAAAGTCACCATCTACTATCCATTGATTCACCTTCTCTGACACGCCATTCAAACGTGAAATGATGGCCATTGTATTCGAATAGAACTGGTTATCACCGAGACAAGCATGGAGCATGGTGGAAGCATTCGAAAAGGCCTACTTTGCAGCAACTAAAAGCAACACTATTTTGGCAGTCCAGCTTGTTTTACATAATTTCAAGTACAATCTCAATAACTTTGAAAGGAGTGACATTTTATAATTAGCCACAGCACTCGAATATTTCTATTAAATAAAACTATTTATTCACTGATTACCAGAGCCCGATCATTCTGACATTGGACAAGGGGCATAATTCTATTTCAGTAATTAATCTAACTTCTATACACAGTAAAAATTGTATTTTAAATTCAAGAGAATGAAATTTAACATAAAAGAAAATTACAAAAAATATATAACAAAAATACAAAGTACTTTACACAGTAAAAAATTGCATTTAGAATTCAAGAGGGTGGAATATAAAACTGCGTAAGAGAAAATTTAAAAAATACAAAATAGAGTCTACAAAACAAACATAATTATGCTTACCCGCGTTTTATACAGTATATGTTTCTAGGAAACACAATGTTTCTAGGAAACAGAAAAAAAAGAACACAAAAGATAATGCTGCATGAAATGCATTTTGCTTTCAGCACTTAAAATCATTTTACTCCATGAAAATAAATATGAACTATAGATAAAATAAAATAGAAACCTCTTAGAAAGTAAAAGTACTGGTTTTATTGTATATTATTCGTTATCTTAAAGAGCCTAATAATTTCTAGCCTTATGATGACACCCCACTCCTTCTCATGGAAAAGAATGGTAAATTGTTTAAACCGCACATGCTCAAATTTCTCAACATTTGTTGTAGTTGTTAGAATGTGATTTAGTTGTTTTTAAGATACTTTTAGGAAGCACCATAACAGAAAAAAATTCCTCACATTGGTGCATTCAATTATGTCAATTAAATTCACAACTATGTACTTTAATAAAATAAGATACTATTTCATCTCTTTTCCTCTTTTTATTTTAAACTTAAACTTCAAACGCAAATTTTAAACACTACTTATTTGTCAGGGCCTGATTCAGTAATTGAGGAGCAAGGGACAAGTACTTTTTCGAGGAACCTCCTCTAGTCAAACATCAAAATTTTAGTCGTTTGGTTAAATAATTAGTCCTCCGGTGGGTCCCTAAAAACAAGGGGACCTATCCAGTAATCAAGCCTTATTCAGTGGCTGATTTAGAGCTCTGGGGGCCCATTGCAACGCATTTTTGGGGCCCCTTAAACAAAAACAGAATTACGTAAAATATTTTCTATGGACCTTTTTGAATTCTACTCAAGGGCACTTTTGTTGTGGGGGCCCCTGCCACGACATTTAGGACATAGTAAAACCGCTACTGGCCCTATTTGTCGTCTTTTTTTCTGCGCTCGAATTAAACCGAATCAAAATTCACAAAAAGATAGAGAAAACTCCAATTTAGAGATTTTCAATTAGAACAACAGTAAATTCTCTATTATCTGTAGATCTTTCCTTTTCTTACGGTGATGATTTACTGAATGCCGAAAAATGCGTTATTAGTCATTTTTTGCTTTTAAAAATACTTTTTACGTTCAATGTTATAAGTTAGAATTTAAATATATGTGCAGTGTTATGGACTTTAACTATTGCATACACTAGTGTCGATTTTTACCTCTTCGGATTAGCCGTGGTATACGCTTATCCGCGGATATCGTGCCACCTTATCTCGCGGATAATCGGGAGTTTACAGTATTTAATTAAAACATTTTAATATCCAGAAGGGGACCTGGAAGTAGTTCTATACATTTAACGAAAGATACATCCATCGGAATAAAGACGCATCAAAAGTCATATTACAGTAACCCCTCGTTACATCGCGCTAGTTGAGAGACAAAAAAAGGGCGATATATCCGAAAACGCGATATAACCGAGGTCATAAAAATTGACGATCCAATTAACGACATGTGTACGTTTTTATAAAGATTAGTTTATTCTCATGTGTGGTACAATTCTCTTAAAAAATCAAACGAAAATTAATCAACATGTTTTTTTAAGTTTTTTTTTTTTTTTTTTTTCAATATAAAAAGTTTTTTTTTATGCTGCAATACTAAACAAAAGGCAGCTTAAATAGCAAAGCATTAGGAGTATGGAAAATATTCTTGTTCTGTCATTTTCTCTAATAAAGGAGAAAATACCTTTTTCTGAGAAATATTTTTCTCTGATGTCAAATGAAAAGAGACTTTCTAAAAACATACAAATTTAATATTTCGGAGGGCAAAGAAAAAGTGCGATATAGCGAAGAGCGATGTAACGAGGGGTTACTGTACTTCTCTCGTGCTTTATTGTTAGTTATCTGGTACAGTGAACTCCTACTTATGCACCGGCCCAAGGGACCAACAGAAAAGGCGCATAACTGAGAGAGACGCATAAGCGAATGAGCCTATTTAAAGGTCTAAAGCGCAACAAAAGACCTTATGAGAGCAGTAATAAGAATTTCTATAGAAAGAGGACATATTACTACGGTTTGGCAATTACTGTAACGCAACTACAATGATAAAGAGAAAACGAAAATTGTAGCGTACATAATCGCAAATTGTTTCCTTTAAAACAGTACATAATAGATAATTGTCCCTCTCCGAACTCTAGTTCATGCGGAAAAAAGGCCTTCCGTGAACAATAAAAGCAAAAGATTAAAGAGGAAAGTGAAGAAACATGCTTATTTTTTGAAGAAAATATACATTTTTTTTTTTTACATTTTGCGAAAAATCCGGCGCATAAGTGAAATATTTATCTTTAGAGCGACGCATAAACGAATGATATTATTAATACGCTATGGATTGTGCTGGGACCATTGAAAATCGTCGTATAAATGAGGCGGTGCATACGTGAGAGTTAAGAGAAGAGGAATTCACTCCATCCAAGAATGCTGGTGTTGTGGGTGCAACGGATTCATCATCCCAGAAGAAAGCTTCCGACTCCCCTTCGATCACCTTGCGGATTTTCCCATCCTACACTTCCCGCATATGCCCGGGCGAAGGTTACCGGCAAAATTCGCGCATGCTCGTATCTGACACGGCCGCTCGCGTGTTTCACTTCTAATGCCCGTCTCAGTTCGGTTCATAGGCGGCTCGAACACGGGGGCAATGGGGGCGACTGCCCGCTCACTTTTGAGGAAAAAGTAATGATCGAGTAAATGATGATTTTTTACTTAGTACATTGATTAATTTCACCAAAATAAAAGCTAAAAATTCCAAACTTCGGATCTTTTTCTTCTTATTTCGCAAGAATGAAGGAAAATCAACCAGCCTGGTAGATGTTTGAGGCCATATTCCGCATTTTTTAGAAGTCATTTAATCAGTAATGTTGAAATTCAATAACATAGCCATATTAAAAATCAAAAGTATTTAAAAGTGCTGCCTTCCCCCCCCCCCCCCAGGAGCCAAATCGCCCCCAGGTTGGGAACCACTGCACTAAACAGAACTACTATCTGACCCATTGAATTACTTTCCAAATCCGAGAAGAGTCCAATTCTCTGCGCGTTCATTAACGGAGGTTTCCTGTTGCTCATTTGTCAAATCGTGGATGCCAAGCAAGAACCCAATTGCAAGAATACAGGAAATTTTTCAAAAATAAAATTTTTATCTAAAAATACATCAAAATATATTAGTATAGCTATTCTCAGCCGGTGGTCCGGCGGACCGGCACCGATGCGCAGGAAAATTTGACCGATGCTCAGAAATATTTGCTCGTCCACATTAAAAAGAATGTGACCCAAAAATAAGTAAATAAATAGATAGTAACTTTCTGCTGAGAATTTTGTGATACATTTTCGTTACTTACAATGGTTTTTCACAAATATTCATTCACTCTTGTATAGTAAAATTACTTATTTCTACATTTAAATAATCGTTATGTCAGTCTAATTTAATAAGCTTTATTTTTTTACTTATTTATAATGCCTTTGTAAAAAAAGAGCTGGAGAAACAATTATTTCACAAGCTTTTAACGGTCCAAAAATCAAAAGGTTTTTTTCTATTTTTTCCTTGAAAAAAAAATGTTTACACATTATATATGCATAAAAAATGAATAAGAATTAAAGACTTTACCTGCCCTCGAGATTTTTTTTAGAAGCTTTTGCCACTCCGCCGGACAAAAAAAAGTTGAGAAACGCAGTTTTAGTTTATAAAAACATAGCAGTAAATGTGAAAAACTACAAAGATCTTAAAAGTAACTATTTGTTCTGCAGTGCGCTTGACAGGTAAAAAATATGTGTAAAGATTTCCTTGGGAACAAAAAACTTCCCAGCTCTAGCTTTTATCTTTTGCAAATTTATCCTACCTAAATTTTTTTAACAAGAGTGGAACTCATTAATCAGGTCTAACAGGGGATCTAGGTCGCTAGAATGAATGAAAGTACGAATTAATCGAAATAGCCCATAAATTGAGCCAATATACATAAACTAATATACACAGTAAAACTGCATACGTTAAAATTAAGTATAGTCTGCACGTACCTAGTATGTACTAGGCCTACAAAAATACATTATTGCTCTAAATCGCCTTTAAAAAATTATATAAAGTGTGTACATCTAAATGACTTTCCGGATTAAGCGAAATCTGATTTAATAGGGTTCGGAGTAAACTGTACTAGTGTAAATGTAACAAGTTAAAACATTTATATAAACTTTTACTGTAAGCAGACTATTTTTTACATTTTACACCTTCATTTAAGAAATTTTTTCAAAATATAACTATTGTGCGATCAATTTAAGTATTATAACTTTTTTTTACCTAAGCATTTTTCGATTAATAATCGACCAACTTCAGCAGTAGAAATTAAAAAAAAAAGATAAATTAAAAAAATAATAAATTTTAAGAATAACAAAAACATGGATCGGGGTTTTTTGTTTCGATCTTAGAAATTTTACGAGTTCAATCTTGAGTTTTGCTAGAAATTTCCATTGGCAGCCCCCGGTGAGAAACACGCCATATGCTTTGAACAAGTAAAAGAGCGCCCAAAAGCATTTATATACGCTAAAAAAATGCTGTTAAGACTTATCCTCCTAAACTGAAAAAGAAAAGAGAGCGAAGAGACGGTTATATTCATAGCACAAGCAGGATTTTCAAACCATTGCCCTCCACGGAGCTCGTAGACATGCAGGACTCGAAACCCGCCGTAACAACAGCTGCTTTGGGAAACGGAAAGTTATGGATTTGAAAGATTTCCACAAGGAGCTCCTCCCTTACTGTTCTATTTTCAGATTTAAGCCATCCAGTTTAGTTTTCAGTTGTTTGAAAATGCTTGAAACTTTTATAACTGAAGGGCTTGGAGGATGAAGGGGCTAAGTTACATTTTAAAAAATGAACTCTGTACAATGGTAAGCAATGGATATTGGTAAGCAAATAACACTCGGTACATGAAACAGTAGATGTCAATAGACTAATTTCATACGCACATTAATGACTAAACCAGAATGCAAAAAAGCTGCAACAACTATACCAATAAAACTTTGAACTTTAATGACTCGCAATTTATTGTTTTGTCACTTAATCCCTTCATCTCCCAAGCCCTTCGATTAACACTTAAACTAAGATTCAAATTCGATTTTTTCTTTTCTTTTTTAAAGAAAGAAACAGTTACAAAGAAGTTTTGACGAGGAAATCAAAAAGCATATTTTTTTTCAACAAAATTTCAGGGAAGAAAAAATTTATATCCAGCAATTGGCATTCATTTGAATTTTAACAGCTGGAATTCAAATTATGTTGTTCGCAATCACGGTTTGCGATAGCACCCGATGCCAGAGACCAAATGCTAGATGCTGTGTGCTGGTTCAAGATGCTGTGTTGGATTCTGTTTTTGTTTAAAGAGGATTATTTAAAGTGGAGAGATTGGAGTATAAATAAAGTCAATTCCGGCGGACATGGACGGGAACCGGGGAAAAAAGATAGGACACCATTCAACGTTTTGATAGCCCAACTACATTTTTATTCATAAGAATTAATTTTTCAATTTCTTTTAACTCTTAAAGAAATATCACGAAAATAAATGGGTTTTTTCCACGGCTTCAAAATTTCCAGAAATTTTGCATCGCTAGTTTGGAGAAGTAGTTGATTTAGAATGAAAATTAAAAAGAAAAGTACTACACTGCTACTACTATCCTTGCGTGTTTTCAGCAAACTAAACTTGGCAAAGCGATCGATTTTGGTTTTTCCATAAACATGGTCTTGGGTCTGGCACTAGTAAAAGGAAACAATGATTCATTACTTCCCATGAAAAAAAGTGTTAACTACTAATTATACTGCTGAGAGCGGTGAAGCTTAGGATTATGTTTGAAAGACAACTCAACTGTAGATATTCTGTTTCCTGAAAAATGTTTAAAGGGGAATAGTTCTAGGGATGCACCGAACAATCGGTCATAATCAGCCACTTTGACGATTATTAATAATCCGCAAAACTTTGCCGATTAATCGGAGGAAACAATATTTTTAAAACTATACCTTCTACAGGAAACTATGATGAATAATTTTAAAGTAATAATAATCCTCACAGCTGATAAAGAAATATATTCACATACACTATTACAAAATATTTCATCCGTTGATACTTTTCTAGTTAGCATAGCGCTTTTAGATAACTTGTAAATTTCACAAAGAATAAAAGTCTTGAATTAAATGGCTACTAATTAAAATTTAAATTATAAGCACTCCTGAATTATAGTGCTCACCACAGACTCTCCCTATTTTTAAATTTTCATATCCCAGTTAGCATAATTAACAATATATTAATGTAATTTTATTGACAATAATATGAAAAGAAAAATGGAAAAAATGAATAAATTCTCTATTAGAAGTAAATTCTAACTATTTCTAAAATTGTAAAAGAAAGGGGGGGGGGGAGTGATCTTGAAATTGGTAGTATATTTTAAAAAACCGTATTTATCACTAATCGGCCGATTAATCGGTAATCAGCCAATTTGTTTATCGATGCATCCCTAAATAATTCGATGGCGGAATATTGTAAAAATGGTATTCGACGTCATTTTCTTCTCCGGTGAAAAAAGATGTTTTAGGAAAGACTCTCATTTAATTGGTGATCCTAGAAATAGTAATTTTCTAGGACTTGGGGAACTCATTGTTTGTTGTGATCCAATGTCAAGCGATCATTTAAACAGAGTAAAACCAAACTACCTCCAACGGGGAAGAAAAAAAGCAGATCCACGTCTTCCCAACGGGCAGGAGATTCTATTAAAAAAAAAAAAGAGTTGGGTGTTTCCTCTACGCTTCCTGCTAAACCAGGAGATCAGCAAGAGTTGAAAGTGAGCATCTTTTTGCCGCCCATCAACATCAGGGCTCAAAATCGCTTTTGGCTTTGGCAAAAAAAATGTGACTGCTGTGGCAAGCGGTATGTAAATTCAGGTAAGGGGTTGTCCATAAATGGCACTTTTTCCGGCTTATATGATCCCCTGCCCTCTTTTTCCACGAAGTATCGCACTCAGATATACAAAATTTTTGGAAATTTTAAGAGGAAATATTTCACTTTTAAAAGTTAAAATGTAGTTTACAAGTTACATGTTCTTTGAAAACATACAAAAATTAAAAAAATTAAAATATATATGCAGTCGATATTATTTTTTGTTTTTAACCAAAATATGCATCAACTTTTAAACCGAGTTAATAAATTGGCCAGCAGCACTTTATTCAAAACACCAAAAAGTGTCCCAATTATTCGAATCATCATTCAACTTTTAGTTTTGAGTAAGATGAGATTTTGCAACTAGAGCTCAATTTTTTTTTTTTTTTTTTGTGAAATTCTGTTGAACGTTTAAACAAAAAGCTGCTTTTTTTTTAAAGAGTTGCATGCATAATTTACGTGTGTGTATGTGCCCGTGTGTGTGATAAATAAGAATTTAAATCTGGACGTCATGATGACACCTAGTATAAGTCAGTGGCGATTGACTTTTGGGAGCACGTTGAAATACATCTCTTATGGCCCCTTTGTCTAACGTAATCATTTTTATATGCAGGTTTTGTATCAGTTTTGGGGAACCTCAACAATAATAACGTTTGTGACAAAATAACCCAGACACTTCCAGGCAACAAGCTCTGAGCAACCAAAGTGCAAATTTTAATGAACAAAATATTTATATCCGAGTAGAAAAAATATTTATGACATAGAAATACTTTGCTAAATCTGAAAATCCAAAATTTTAGTTAGTAGACAGTTGACACTTTAAGATGATGGCAACTTTAATTATTAGTACATTAGCAGCCATTTTATCCATAATTTTTTTTTAACACTATAAGGCATTATGCTAGAAGGTGAGTGAAGAAAAGCATTGACAAATGAGGGGTGTTGTTTCATGGGATGAATATTTGTATAAAATGGAAAAAATAGACTTCATTTACACAGTAACTAATACTGCTTCAACTATCAATTCTCGTACAAATTTTAAATTCAAATAAATTAGAGGATTGTAATGTATTGCCTTGTTCTGGCTATAAGATGTTTTGTTTGTACGTATTGACAACAATGCGTGACTCTCACTACTGATATTTCAAATTTGGATTTGTAACTAAATTAGTCATGTTACGAATAAAGTATTAGTTTTATAAGCAATGCAATTTATTTGTGCATATAAAACATTGGCGACGAGGAAAATAATACATGCGTAATAAGTTCTTCCATTAACTGAAAGATGAGTTTAATTGGAAACTTGAAAGAATTTGACCCATCAAAAGATGATTGGGCAGTTTATCATGAAATGTTGGAGCAAATGTTTATCGCCAACGGAATTACGAATGAGAAAAAGAAAGCAAGTATATTATTGTGCTCAGTTGGTGAAGTGGCTTATAAGCTGTTACAAAATTTACGTGTACCTAAGCAGATCAAAGATTTGGAATTTGATGAACTTATTGAAAAGTTAAGTAATCACGTAGCACCGAAAAGATCGGTATTTGCTGAGCGGTATAAATTTCATCGAGCATGCCAGACTGCCAGAGTGAAGATGAAAATATTCCTAACTGGAGTGCAAAATTGAAAGAACTGGCTAAATATTGCAAGTTTGAAGGTAATTTAGATATAGTTTTAAGAGATAAATTTTGCAATATCATCGCACCCGCTGGTTGTTTTGGCAAGAATGATGTTGGCGATAATTTTAACAACAATGATGTGCAATCGTTTAATGACTTTAAAAATGTTAGTGAAGAACAATTTATGGAAAATTTTAAAAGCAAAACTTTCCCTAACCTGAGAGATTCGGAAAAGTTTAACGATCAAATGTTTAATTTAAAGGGAACAAGCTCCAACCCACCTTTCAGGGAAACAGTTTTTATTGAGAATGTACCTATGACAATAGAAATTGACACAGGAGCTGGAATCTCAGCAATCCCTCAAGATATGTATAATAAACTATTATCTCATGTACCTTTGACCAAAACAGCTCATAGATTTAGAAGTTATGTAGGTGATCCTATTACAGCTTCGGGTATAGCCAAAGTTAATGTTAAGTACTATACCGAAAATCGTGATTTAATTTTATATGTTTTTCCAAACGGAGGTACTCCTTTAATGGGAAGAGACTGGATAGTTACGTTAAAAATACAGTTCCCAACATTTAATTGTATCAATTTAAATTACTCTTTTAAGGAATTCATTGTGAAATATGCAAGCGTTTTTGATGGGAGTCTCGGTACCTTTACCAAAGGTTGTTTTAAACTGAACCTAAAAAAGCAAGCAAAATCAACTTTTTATAAACCCAGAGCAGTGCCTTTTACCCTCAGAGGAAAAATTGAAGCTGAATTAGATAAGACTGGTTGAGTTAGGAGTTTTGTCTCCTGTTGAATTTAGTGAATGGGGAACCCCTATTGTACCGATAATTAAGTCAGATAACTCTATAAGAATTTGTGGAGACTACAAAGTAACGTTAAATCCAGTTTTAGAAATTGACAGATACCCTTTGCCCCGTATTGAAGAACTGTTTAATAAACTGCAAGGAGGTGAAGAATTTACTAAGCTTGGTTTGTCGCAAGCCTATCAGCAAGTTCTTCTAGATAATGAGTCTAAAAAATTAGTAACAATAAGTACTCACAAAGGGTTATTTAGGTATCATAGAGTACCTTACGGAGTTTCTTCCGCACCAATGTTCTAAAGATTAATGGATCAATTATTACAAGGTTTAGATGGCGTAGGATGCTTCTTAGATGATATTATCATTACGGGAAAAACAAAAACTGAACATTTGACAAGATTAGAAAAAGTTTTAAGCAGGCTAGCAGAAAGTGGATTCAAAGTCAATAAAGCAAAGTGTATGTTCTTTCAAAAGTCTGTGGAATATTTGGGTTATAAGATAAGCACTGAAGGTCTAAATGTTTTAACAAGTAAAGTTGAAGCTATTCAGAATGTCCCGAGACCACAGAATACAGGTCAATTAAAAGCTTTCATTGGAATGATAAACTATTATGGAGCATTTATTCCCAATCATGCAAATATTCTACATCCATTGTATAAATTACTGCACAAAAATGCTCATTGGAATTGGGATAAGTACTGTGAACAAGCGTTTCAGGAAGTGAAAGTTTGTTTGTGTTCTGCAAGAGTTTTAGCTCATTATGATCCTTCGCTCCCTGTTAAACTTGTTTGTGACGCCTCTGATTATGGTCTTGGAGCTGTAATTTCTCATATTTTTCCAAATGGACAAGACAAACCCATTGCTCATGCTTCAAGAACACTCTCCAAGAGTGAGGTAAACTATTCGCAAATTGATAAAGAGGCATTAGCCATAATGTTTGGAGTAACTACATTTTCACAATACTTGATTGCAAGACATTTTATTTTAGTTACAGATCATAAACCGTTAGTTTCAATATTTGGTCCTAAAAAGGGCATACCGCAAATAGGCTGCAACGCTGGTCATTATATTTATCAGGTTTTGATTTTGAAATCAAGTACATCAATTCGAAGAAAAATGCTAATGCTGACGCCTTATCTCGGTTACCATTAAAGGTCGAATATGAGAATGAAGAAGAATGGTCTATTTGTAATTTTATGGCAATGAATAGTGAAATACCTGTAGATTTCAACCAAGTGGCTCTAGACTCACTTCGAGATAAAATTTTAAGTCGTGTATTGCACTACGTGAAGCATGGATGGCCAGAAGTAAATGAATCAATTGTAGAAAATGAGATAAAACCATATTGGTATCGTAGAAATGAACTGACTTGTGAACAAGGTTGTCTATTGTGGGGGTACCGTGTGGTTATTCCAGTTCAATTAAGAAAAAGGGTTTTAGAAGAATTACACGGAAGTCATATGGGCATAGTCAAAATGAAATCTAGAGCAAGATCAATTTTCTGGTGGCTTTTATTAGATCAAGAAATTGAGAAATTAGTTAAGACTTGCAAGGTTTGCTCGAGAACACAAGCCATGCCCCCTAAAAACAGGCTCACACCTTGGGACTGGCCAAAGAAACCATGGGAAAGAGTTCATGTAGATTTTTTTGGCCCTTTGTACAACAGAAAGTACGTGGTTTTGATTGATGCTCATAGCAAATGGGCCGAAGTGGCACCGATGTCCAATACGACTGCACAAAATACGATTGAAAAACTCCGAGGAATTTTTGCTTGTTTTGGATTACCAAATCAACTTGTTTCGGATAACGGACCACCATTTGATTCAGAAGAATTCAGGCAGTTTACAACCAATAATGGTATAAAGCATAGTCGCACCCCACCATATCACCCTCAGAGTAATGGGGCGGCAGAGAATTTAGTAAAAACCGTAAAATCCTGGATTATAAAAGCAGTCACTTCTAAATATGAACGACAGAGTACTAATAAGAAGTTTTCAATTGAAGATATTATACATAAATCATTGTTTGATTATAGAAATACACCTCATACCACTACAGGCGAAACTCCTGCAAAATTAATGTTTGGTAGATCTTTACGTACTCGATTAGACCTTTTAAAGCCTTGTTTAGAAGAACGAATTAAAAGCAAACAAGCTGATCAAGAAAAGAATTACAGAGGAAAAGTGAGAGAAAATATTGAGGTTGGAGATTATGTTATGGTGAGAAATTTTCGTGATCAAAATGACAAATGAGTCGAAGCAATAGTAACTGATAAAATAGGTAAAAGTGTATATTTATGCAAAATTAAAGAAACAGGTGTAGTATGGAAGAGGCATATAGATCAAACATGGAGATGTCATAAGGAGGACATAACAGTTAAGTTTAAAGAGTTGAATGGCGAAGATAATTATGGTAATGATAGCAACACATGGGAGTCGCCACAATTTTGGCCATACAACCCAGAAATAGAAAAATCAGGAGAAGAAGCGAACAAAGGCCAATTAGAAAATCAAAATGATACAGCTGTAACAGAAAGTCAAAACGAGACAGCTCGGGAAGTCAGTAAGAATAATGTTGCTTACAAGCATCCTCAGAGAGCTCGAAAAGCACCTGAAAGATTGGGTTACTAATACCATTTTATGTGCATCTAATAATATTGCTTTTCAGGAATTTAGAAGGGAGGAATGTAATGTATTGCCTTGTTCTGGCTATAAGATGTTTTGTTTGTACGCATTGGCAACAATGCGTGAATCTCACTACTGATATTTCAAATTTGGACTTGTAACTAAATTAGTCATGTTACGAATAAATTATTAGTTTTATAAGCAATGCAATTTATTTTTGCATATAAAACAAGGATAAACTGGACCATGAAAACTAAATTACAATTAAATAAGCAAAAATAAAGTAAATTACAAAATAGTAATGAACATAAAAATAAAAAAGGGTTAAAATAATGAAAATAAATTGATGTCATTAAAAGTAACAAAATTTAAAAAATAAATAAAATTAGTAAAAAAAATTTAGATTTCGATGCGTGTGCACCCCTATGCATACGATTCCGCTGGCGCACATGCTAGGGTTCCTAGTGAGGACAAATCATCTTTCTTTGTAAAACTGCTTAAACACACAGCCGAAACTTAAATTTTCGCATGGGACTTTTTTTCTGATTTTTTATGAGTCATGTGATGAATATACGAAATTTGAAGCCAATGGAATCATAAATGAGCGAGTACTAGGACTTCTTCATTTATAGGGGAGCACTTTACATATATAAAGTGTAGTTATATTTATATCAATTTGATTTATTTTTTCAAAACCCGATTCAAAAAAATATTTTTCAAATGATTTTTTTTATCCATTTAACTCTTGACATTTATAGCATATGACACAAAAAATGTGTTCATTTTCTCTTATATGTCAGCATTTATAATGTACAACTATGTCATCCACACAAAATTTCATTTCAAACGTAAGCATTTGCTTTAAAATTGGTTTTGCATTATTTTACAAAAGGTTATCAGAAAATCAGTAATGTTGTCATTTTAAAAAATAACTATTTCAATTTGACTCAAAGCAATACATTAGGGTGGTTCACAAATATATGGTGAAAAAAAAAATTGTCCTAGAGGTCACGGCTGTGCCTCATTTTTTTACCCTTATCCACCCTAATATACTGCCAAAATTTCAACCTCCTACTTAAATGAAAAAACGATGCTCAAAGCTCAAATAGTTCTCAAGATTTTGTCAATTTCAAGTGTTTTTTGGTTGCGCGACAAAAAAAAATTTCAGCATATTTTTGACATCATTCTTGCTGATTCTTATGTAAAATGATCCACTGAATCCAAATATATCTACCGCTTTCCCCCATCGCTCCCAACTTTTCGAAAAAAGCACCCCCCTCCCCTCATATTCGAACAGATTTCGACAATTTCATAGCTATTATTTGGAGAAAAGGAAGCATATTTACTATTACAATTCTTCTATAGGGCTAGAGAGGTGAAAAGTTCAAAATCATTGTTGGAAATAAAGAGATTCATGAGGCTATTCCCCCTCCCCTTCCTCAAATATTTAACATGTAATCAACAACTTTTTTTTTACAGCTTCAAAATTTTTAAACTTATTTTTTGGTGAAAAACAAGAATATTGGACTCCTTTCTATGACTCCCAAGTCTAAAATTTTTTTCAAGCTGTACATTTTTTTTTAAGGATTGGAAACATCACATATTATATACGAGTCGCACCGTAGATCTCCTTTAGTAAAGAACCTTTCAGTATTATTTATATTTATTCCAGTTATGTTCCCAGATGCAATTACAAATGCAAATGCGACAACCAGCAACAGGCTCTGGGCCCAACTGGGCTGATCCTAGTCAAATCAGACTCTAATGAAGATCAATGGCCCTCTTAAAGCTATCTACTCCATTGCTCCTTACCGCCTCTTCGGGTAAACTGTTCCAAGTTACTAAAAGCCCTGCTAAAAGTAATTTTTCCGAATTTCCAGGTTAGCACGAGATTTAAACAGCTTAAAACAATGACCCCTTGTCCTGCTTTCCGTGCAAAAATTTAACCCCATGACATCTTTCATTTTGATTAAATTTAAACAACTGAATCATGTCCTCTCTGATTCTCATTTGCTCAAGACTATACATATTAAGCGTTCTAAAATATTTTAAGCATTCCATTGAAAAATGGGGAGCGTTTACTGTAAAGGGGGAAATGGTGGTCATATTTGGAATCAGTGAGTCATTTTTACCTAAGAATCAGCAAAAGAATAATGTCAGATGCATTTGAAGTAGATAATTTATAGAAAAAAAATTAAATTATTACCGCTCCAAATACAATTGGGCCATAGAGTATTAAAGCTTCACTTGTATTAGGAGCGATAATTACTTTATTACACTTTATAATTTTTAAAATACTCGTTCCTAACAGCAACTTATTAATTTACCGAGAATCGCCCAAAGAAAGAAAGAAAATAAATACATCATGAGACATAAAAATCTCGCATTTATGTCATGAGCGCTGGCAGGAGGCTGTAAGGGGGTGCACTTTCACATTCTGACTTTTTAAAACATTAAATTGCAAAATTACAAAAAATAGTGCGATCAGATAAATAAAACTTATAATTAAATAATTTTAACAAAGATGAAATACATCTCAGATATCGCTTCTCAGGTATGTAAAAAAATTAGTTACAATTTAAAAAAATAGTGATGCGGCATTTACATGCTGCTGCATATGGTATTGGCAGCGATCATGTATACATAATACATTTTATAGAGGAAACACAAAATCTATTTATAAATTCGTAATTTTATAATGTTTCTAAAATCCTAAGGAGAGGAAACATCCGGCAAATGACGGGCTGAGGGAAAGTGAAATCAGATCAACCTTCAGCTTCTTTTGCGGATCATAGAAGATTAGAGTCTAACAAATTTTTTTTTTTTTTTTTTTTCAAATTGAAAACGTTTTACTGTTTGGGTTTAAGAGCTTGGGTTTTGTGCTTTTTCGATTAGCTAAAAACAGAGTGATAGCGAATTTGACCAATAGAACTGAATTCAAACTAACCGCTATTGGCAGATTGCGAAGTTTGAAAATAAGCGCCACCTATTTAAGTTAATTGATTTATAAATTCGTTAATTTGGGATTGTTCTCATGTATTGGCGAACAAGCCTCACAATTCGAATAACACTTGGTTTCGAAAATACGCAAGAACCTCCAGAAATATTAGTACACAAATGTATCTTCAATTCCCTGAAAATTTCATTTAGGAAGATTTGTGCCACAAAAATCTGTATGTCATGTGCGCAAAAGAACTAGTTAAACAAATAAGTTTCTGCGTAATTACTACCGAGAAGTTTATTTAATACAAATATTTGATATAAAAAAATCAAATGAAGTAGCTATTAATTTGTTGTTTCGGACAAAAATGTCATGGTTTTTTAAAAGCACTACACAAGAGACTTGTGGAGCGAAATTAAAATGCGAAAACTTTTACAAAGATATTGTTTTTATAAATAAAGCAATTTAAGAATTATAGTAAATCATAATGCTTGTGATTTTTATGTATAAGAATTTTAAAACGAAGTACTTTTCCAACTCATATCAATCTGGAAGCATTGAATAATTTTGTTAAATAAACACATAGATCGCAATTTGACAACATAATGAGCAAACAGCTAGTCCTTTTGCTATAAGTATAAACTTTAAATTTCAAAATAACTGCATTAAAGATTTTCATTTCTTTCAAATACAGTGAAATCCCGTTACAATGAATATCAATACAATGAAATATCCGTTTCAACAAAATAAATTTTCAGTCAAGATTCAATTTCTCTTACATTGCGAGAGTTCCACTAAAACGAAATTTGGTCCAACGGACAAAACTTGTTCCTTTGAAATTCGTTGTAATGGTATTTCACTGAATTAGTCATAATTCGAAGATAATAATGAAAGCAGAGTTAGTTCAAACAAAATAAACTCATTAGTTAATGAATTACATAATCTCATTTGAGCTAAAAATAAATAAATAAATAAATAAACCTGAAAAATAAGCTAAACAAGTGCGTTATTTAAAAATAAAGAAATATAACACTTTTTTACTGTCTTACACATGAACATATCAGCATTTAACCAAGCAAATCAATAAAACAACTTTCGATACTAAATTTCTTAAATGCACCGTTTCACCAGAAACAAAATTCATATTTGGCAATTCATAAGCGGCATATATCTGGGCTTGCGTGTTAAAAATAAATATTTTGTAATGCTCAATTGACAGCTGTATTTTAGAACAACGGTATTGAATTTGCGCCCGCCAAGTGTCAGCAAGGCTGGTAAAAACTTGACAATATTATTTTTTTTTTCCGATGCAGCCTAAAAGACATTTCTTGCTTAGAATTGAAGCTCGGTCTGGTCTTTAAAAGGACCTTATGCTGGACAAGTTCAACAAGATATCCAATAAAAGCACTATAACTTTCACTAATTTTTAAACCGTGGAACATGCGTGAAATAATCCTAATCTATGCGGCGCGACAGAAAAGAAAAGATGAGCACCCGCCTTTTAAACGCTTAAAGTACTTATGTACAAACCTCAAGTGATATTAAATCATGCACGTTTCAAGGCCTATTGAAAAACATAACATGAAGGCAAATTTCAAGTTAAAGAAATACACACACATACATATAAAGAGATATACAGGATCATGAAATGCAGTTTAAAATTAGAAGAAACAGATTCGAATACACACAATACAAATCACTCACACCGCAATATTTTTAAATCATACCTTTACGTAGCTCATCTTCGCTCACATATTTACGATCGAGTTTTATTAAAGCCACGTTTTCGTTTCATAACAAAACACAACTTCCAGCTGTTCAAGCGTACAAACACTATCAGCGTAATTTTCGACGTTTACATAACTTTCCACAAAATGTGACAACTTTTCGACATAAGTTCTGATCCGAGAAGCGATGAACGCGACAAATTCCACCCAAAAACCCAACAGCTGGATTATGCAATCTGTTTTGACAGCGGAATGAACGTTTCGTTCTATCAACAGAACGATGAATCTCCGCGCGCGCGAAGAAAAAGAAAAACAATAATTCGGCGCGAAACCGCAGACGGAAGCTTCGAATTTAAACACAATAAAAATCGAGCTTACCCCTGTATTCAAACGCTCGGCTGTTGTCGTTCTTGACAGCAAAGGGTGAATCGTCCAGACCGGAATCGGTCCAACTCGGTCGGCCTTCTTCTCCTTCGGCATTCTCAATCACTCGTACAACTTGGCTCAATCGGACTGACTGAAGCGGGCGCGCGGGATGTCGCGAATGAGACGGATTATGCCAAGTTCGCAGCGCAACGGTCGCCACCTGCGCTCTCGACCAATCAGAGGCCGAGAGACGTCAGCTGCCTGCTCCTGTTCCTCTGCTCGCCGGAAGCCATGTGACCGGCAGTCTCACACCTGCTCCAATAGCGAGAGCTACTCCCTATTGCGCGTGTCGGCCCTCTTTTAAAGGGGGGGGAGGGGGACGAATTTTGTTTATATATTTTTTTCGTATTTGATTTCCATATGCTAAGGGTTTCGCTTGCAAGTAGTGCTCATTTTAAACCATATGGGGACATGTACATTTTTTCTTTTTTAATTTCGGGGGAATTTTTTTTTTTTTAAATTTCATGGGCCGAATTTAAATTTTTGGGTGGGCAGAAATTTTCAGTTTGTCGAATGTTAAAACACGGGTATTCACATATTATAATAACACATAACAAAAAGGTGAATTCAAGCATATAAAAATTGCAATATAATGTCTACAAATTTGCCTAATCGTCAGACAAAAATTGTCGAATAAAGACAGTGAGGAAGTCACAGTGACCTCCCATTCGGGCGAGCCTGACTTCAGTCGACTTAATTTATAATTATTTGCGTATGTTTCTGCTAAATTTTGTACACATGCCCATCTTTGGAGGGGGGGGGGCAATTGCTCCAACTTGACTTTGAGAAATTTACGTATTTTGCAGTATGTGGGAGAGGCTTTTACTTTTCTATCTAAATTGCAATGAGTCTTTATCCCCAATCCGTGCGTTAAATTTCGAAATGACACTCATGTTTAAATATTAGGCTAATTCAAAATAATTTTACCTAAAGAAATTTACAAATCAAAGAAAAAAAAGAAAAGCTCAAAAAATTAGCATCGTGGAAAAGACAAGGATAGGATAGAGAAAAATTTTCTCTTTTCCGTCATTGTCCTTTTTCTTGTCCTTGTCTTTCCTATTTTCGCAGAAAATACATCCATGCTTGAGCCAGAATTCGAACTCGGAACCTCCCCATTCGCAGTCAGACTTATCTGACCACTAGACAAAATGGCCGGCTGCTTTTATTCCAAATGGTCATTACCTTTCACGATTTCAAGATCAGACGACTGACTAAACTTGCATTTTCAAAAGAAAAAAAAAAGCAAAAATCAGTTTGAACTGGATTCCTGTTCCCTCGTTTATAAACCTCCTAAAATCGAGTTCGTACTGTATGACAGGGCAGCCCAACTTGGGGATAGGGGTGGGGGTCATGGCTCAAAACGTGCCGTGTAAATTTTACGGGGTGTTTTAGGGGTTTCTTTCTCTTGGGGGAGGCTTCTTTCGGGGGCTCAAGAATGTAATTGAATAATGAGTTCACTAAACGGGAAAAAGCTATTTTTTTTTTCACATCATTATTTTAGTTTGTTTTCCCTTAATCAAGGATACCCACGAAGGAAGGGAGTGGGGGTGTCATGCGACACTCCGCGATTTGGAATTTTGTGGTGTCATTTTAAAGAGTTTTCGTGTCTTTTTAGAATCCTCGTTCTTTGGTATTGCTCCGAAACGTTTAAGGAGGTGGGCCACCAGGGGGAAAAGGTACCCTTGACTAAATGAGACCCATAAACGGTTGAATTCAACAACCAGAAGTTGTATTGAATGTAATATGTTGTGCGTTATTCTTTTTGATAGATATATTTGCAGTTTTCAGAAACGTATTAATTAATCTCACAAAATTGTGTGCCTCTTAGGATCTCATGCGTGTTAGTCCTACTATATTATACCTCTTCTTCGTAAACAAAAATTGAAGGGCTTGCTGTAAAATGGAGGTAGCTCCAATTTCAAACTTTTCAGAAGATTTGCATTGGAAGTAAAAACATTTATTTTTTTTTCTTTTTATGGTTTAATAACTTCCCTTGTATGATTATTAGTACAGTTATACATGAGGAGTCATAAAAAAAATTAAATTTTGATTTCATTTCCCAAGCTTTAATGCGAATCAATTGAAATTTGAAGCTACCTCCTTTTTGCAGCAAGCCCTTCAATTGTCAAAACCCCTCTAATTTTGTAGTTTGAAACATACTCCGTATTTCAGGGGTAGCGTAAAACTTTTGGATTGAAACTGAGCTCATTTATCAATCACGCAAGGATCTATGCTTTTTCAAATTAGATTTTAAATACAAGGAAACATTCCACATTAAAGAACCGATAGGGATAATGCCTATTTTTTGACATTTTGTTTTAAAAAATTGTTTTCAAAATGATTTTTACGATATATAAATCTGGCGCAATTTGATGAAAGGTTAGTTTTTTGTCTTTTTTTTTTTTTTTTTTACCAAAATTAAACTAGAAAACCTTTTACGTTTGATTACTAGTGACAAGGCATAAAAAAAAAATACTTTTCTTATATAGTATTTGGATACATCGTTTTCCTGAAAAAAATCAGTAACCACTCAATAATTAGATACATAATTAATTGGTCTAAAAGTCATTGAATATTTTAAATGATTGCCAAATTAACCCACAGGACGGGACTTTTTACAGCTTTATATCTCGGCAGAAAGTCCTCTGAGCAATCAATTTATTCTAAATGATCAGTTTTTTGGAAATGCTTTGTATTTTTAGAAATGTGGTCATTAATGGCGTCGATGAGCCTTCACAATTTTCCCCCTCGAGATGTTGGAGTTGAACGATGCCGATGGAAGGGTTTACTTCCTTAGACCTTAACCTTACTACAGATCGGCAGCAGTGCCGATCGGTGTCTGATAAGGAAAGTGGTCCAGTGCAGTTAGGCTGCTACGCCTACTTCCCCGTGCAATCCCCCCCCCCCCCTCCGACTTGATCCTGTCAATGCACGGAAATTGAAATGGAATAAAATTTTCTTTCTAAGACGGCTTGATGCAATAAACTCCCGATTATTCGCGAAATAGAGTGGCACGGTAACCGCGGATAAGCGAATATCACAAATAATCCGAAAACAGGTAAAAATACATTACTCATGCTTACAATCGCTAGATAAGTTAATCACACTCACACTTGAAATTAAAATATGGCTAAAAACAATGACATTGAATACAATAAAAGATCTCTAAAAGCTAAAAACGAACAAAAGCACACTCATTCATAATAATATATATTATGATAATAATAATATTAAACATAATATGAACATACTTTAAATTTTTACAAAAAAAAAAAAAGTCGACTACGTGAGAGCTGCCTCGTGAATGATTTTAAAATAGGTGCAAACTGTGCTAAGTTAAAATGGGTGCATTTTTCGACAATCAGTAAGCCATCACCGAAAAAAAAAAAAAAAAGGTGAGTGACCCGCATACACTCGGAACCGCGGATAATCGGGAGTTTACTATATTTGTAGTGAGCTAGAATAGCATACACGTAGGCCCTGAAGCCAACTAGGCCTGGGAATGGGGCCTCATCTTCCTAAGGGGTCCCTGGTTTTCTAAAAACTGATGCACAGCATTAAAGAATTATGTATTTAAGAAAAAAATAATGATTCATAAATTGAAAAATAAAAAAAAGAATCTCTTTTTTGATACTTAAATTAGTATTTCTCTTATTTAGTTCATGTAAGTAAATAAGATTTCTTTCTTCACAATTAGCTATAAAACTCTTGAGCTAAAATGGATGTAAAAAATCAGTATCAGGGCTAGACATGCATACAGTGCAACTGCATAGGTCCTTGCAGAGCTGCATACAATAATCCCTAAAAAAGGCTTGTATCGCCACTGCGAAAAATTTAAAAAATAATTTTTTACTGACTTAAAAAGGCAGAACATAGAAGGGGGCATCTAAAGCGTTGTCGGCCTTGGGCCTCACTTTCAGTTAGTCGGGCCCTGCATACACGGAAACCTGTTTTCAAAAGCTCTGTCTCTCTCGCTTTCTCTATAACGCATGCATTTTACAGCTACTTATGAAATTTCTACAATCGAATCTACCCCCTCCCCTCCAAAAAAAAACTCGTACATTTAGTTTTCGTTCGGTTTTCCACACTTCAGTCCCCCACTTCAGTCCCCCTTCAGTTCCACACTTCAGTCTCCCACACTTCAGTGATAAACACAGAAATTTTAGAGGGTGCATATTGTCATTACAACAAAAGAAAATTTTTCAGTTTCGATTTGCCATTTGGAAAAACTGAACCATGAGTTTACAGCGTGAACCAAAAATGACGCAACCCTTATAAAATGGGCCAGCACGAAATATATAAGGTGAAGAGCAAAATGCTGTGCTCGAATTCAGATTTCCTCTGAAAACAGGCAGATTGATTATATTGACCTTCTCCAACCCAGAGCTCTGAAAAAACATTGGAGTTTCACAGTTACCGTGTGCGTAATATTCAAGAATTGAAAGCTCCTGGTCAAATTAAACGATTAAGTGATTATCGATGAGTAAAGGATATTCGTTCATCGAAAAGAAATTGGGAAAGTTGATTCTCCGTTCTTACAGACATGGGAGCATTTGGAACTTTTGGAAACTGACTTTTTGGAAGAAAAAATAAAGCTACTATAAGTGGCAATCTGCATAGAAAATGAAAATTAAAAAAAAAAAAATTGTCGCTCCGAAAAGTATATATTGCGAACAATATTATCATCGCTTAATAATTTTGATTTAAAATCTACAGTATTTTTTAAGAGTAAAATATTGTACAATGGATTGCGTGACTTTTATATTACCCTGTATTAGTTATATTTCATTATTTATAATTCACGGATTAATGTAATTTTACGCAAGTTAAAAAACTACAAAAATAAATATCGTTTAAAAAAATGAGGAAGATATACCATGTGAACTATAATTTCTACTTGCCAGAATCAATGAAAAAATCTAATCATTAACTTAATAGGGAGCAAAAGAGTCACAGTTAAAGTATGGGTGCATACAAACACATATGTACAGAAATATGCAATTGCACATTTCTACTTTTTTTGCTGCTAGTTGCCATAAATCTCTCAAAATAGCATTTTTTAAATGCACATAACGGCCATTTTCAGCAGTTTTTAGTTTTTTCTTTTTTTTTACTGAAGATATTTTGTTAAATGTGAGGAAAAAAAAAAGATCGGGCGACTCATGGAAAGGAAAGCCATTACGTGGAAATAAATACTGCCCTTCAGGTAGTCCATAAGAAAGGAAAAAAAAAAGATTCAGTCAAAGATCCAGAATTAAGAATATTTGCCTTAGATATACGTTTATTAGCTCTGAGAGACTAAGATTTTAGAGTTGCAAAACTATAATGCCTTCTTCAGAATATTTATTCAATTTTTCCCCTATATATGTGCTTACGTCGGTAACAGTATAAACACGAAAAGTTAGTTCTTTGAAAAGGTTTACTGCATTGCAAAATAAGAGAAAAATTCTGTACAGAAGAAACTTCAATTCTTAGTTTAAAGGATGTTTTTCATCTTTAGGAATCATATTAACCCTCGTGGGTCCCTCCCATTTCAGTTACACTCAAGACCCTTGGGGTCATAAACGACCCCAATGCTTCCTTTAATTAATTCATTATAATTATTGAATGTTACATGCATTATTTAAGTTCACACACTTTTTAATGCTAAAAAAACAAAAAATAAAAAGATACAATTAAAGTAAAATTTAGTTTATGAATTAAAATTATAATTTTAGAGCAAAACTTACAATAACTGTAGATTTATTTACATCTGTTACAGACCTGAAAAAACATGATTTTTGCAAGTGAATTTCAAACACTTATGACATTTTTCAATGCATTTTCTGTCCAGTTCTCTTGGACAAAAGTTGCAACGTCCTCTTTTTTTGGCCTTCTGGGGAAGTGATCCCAAGGGTCTTATGTGCAAAAAATGCAATTCGGGAAAAATAAAACACAATAATAGCATTATTTTGAATAGAAAACTAGAAGAATAAAAGCCACAAAATGCCATTAAAAACAAATGGTTGATTAACAAAATATATTAAACAGAAATTGCATTGGGGTCACATATGACCCCAAGGAACCCACGAAGGTTAAGTGATAAAAGGAAGATACTTTACTGTAATAAAAATAGTGTTCCTGAAATTTTCAATGTTGGGAAAGACCGATTTTATTGGCCCTGTAAGAATAAGAGGCCTCTCTCGCTAAATGTGAAGCAGAACAAAAACACAAAATATGCTATCGTAAGCTAAATTTAATCAGGAACCGACATAGGTATTTCAATTTTCTGTAAATACTGTCGGTCCCGCTTAAACGAATAATGTCGGTTCAAAGAAATATTATTCGATAAACGGAGTATTGGATTAAGCGGGGATCTTCAACATTACGCCTATGGCATCGGTTCCGAGATATTTTATTCGTATAAGCGGGGTATTCGTTTATCCCTTACCCAATCAAGCGGGGACGACTTTTAAAATAACCACAAAGTGAGAAAATATTTGATACATTAATGTAGGAGTGCACAATAGGGTGGATCGAAAAAACTTTTTTTTGGAATTTCAAATCGGCCCGGGTGAGAAAAGTTGTCCACTAGGACTAAACAATTACCTGTAAAATTTGAAGTGGAGCAGATAAAATCTTCATGCTCCGCAAGGAGGTCAAAGTTCGCAAATTGAGCCCAAAAATGCATTTTTTCATCTTTACGAAAACATTCATTTTTAAAAGTTTTTCAAATCCCTATGGGCCAAAAAGCTACTCAATGGGATGAAATACTATGATGTAAAATTATATCACAGTCCGATAAAATTTTCATGCTTCACATGGTGGTCGAAATTTGCATATTTAACCCCAAAATAGCACTTTTTCATCATGAATAAAAAAACTCTTTTGACACGATTACGGGTAGAAAAATTGCTCTTTGAGGTCAAAAGCCTTTTTGCAAAACTGCAGACCCGTTATTTAAAGGATGTAGAAGTAGGAGACCCCCCCCCCCCGGCCACCTTCCCCTAGTCCTCGGCGACTTCGAAACTTAATGTTTTTACTTATAACTGAGTGATTTCTTGTTTTTTTTTTTTTTTTTTTTTTGGATTCCGGTACGTCTAGCTAGTTTGTATTTCGATCGGCGATAAGATGCTACTTGAATTCAAATAAAAAAGGGAGGAAAAGTTTCATCTATGAACAGTTTTAGAAGAATATTATGATCTAGTGCAAGAGCCTCATTCGAAATACATTTAGCAAGTTTCCGTTCAATCTGGCGAAGCCAACGTTATTTTTTTCAAAATACTTGCATTAATTAAAACATAGAGACATTTCTTGGGATAGTTCTATTGTTGTAGGCTGTAATGGAACAAATATAAACACCAGATTCAAATCAGGTAAGATTCAATTATTCAAACTCTTTAAATCGTGCCCTGCAGAGGTGCGTTTGTCTATTGCACCTAAATGAACTACATCTACTCTAGAGCATCTTTTTCAAAAGATATGACAGGGTAACCAAAAGTCCTAATTCATAATCAAGACCGATCGAAAAAGCCATACTAGACTAAAAGTCTTCCAATAATTGCTCGCTCGCCAATTTGTGGTGCTGGTTTTGTTTTCGTTGAGGTAACAAAAAGTTAAATATGAGTACTGATTTACAAAAGTTACTAGTATTTACAAAAGCTATTTCTACCGGCGCCTTTCCAAGTGACCGTGCAACATTAAAATTAGGACCAATCGTGCATTCCTAGACGGTGTTATGTTGGAACAGATCTATCTATCTGATAAATGAATTACATTGCCAACCTTTATATTTAAAGTATACTCTTCCATGTGGTTTGACATAAAAGCAAAGTCAGGTTGTTCGGAAGGTCCTAAGCACAATTGAGATATTATTCATGCATCAAGATACTTAAAGCATGCAAAATTACACTGAAGTCAGGTAGAATCTTAATACGTCGCAGGGCGTTAAATTGATCACTGGCAGAAATCTTATCGATAAATACATTCTCTAAACTAAAACACAAAAAATTGTAAATAAAATATATTCTAGCACTTCAGGTCTGCTTTTTTTTGTTTGTTTGTTTGTTTAGTAAATATTTGCAAAAAATGTTCTGTAAGACAGGTTACTGTCTAGAGTACAAGACCCATTAACGTTATGCGTGTTAAATTTAGATTTAACGTTAACACAAGTACACAGATAAGTATACTTTTTTATTTATTTCAATGAAGAATATTTTACTACTAAATCACCTATTTTTTAAAAATAAAATTTCAGAAAAAGAAAAAGTTTTCCATCTACACAGAAATTCTTGGGGAACACTGAACAGAGAACTGCGATTTCGAAATTAGAAGTATAAGGGGTTCATATTTTTTCGTGACAATCTTGGCTGAAATAAAGAAATGTCATTGTTCTTCTCCACAGACTTTGTGAATGATTTAAAGATGCTTTTAATAATCGAATCCCTCCTCCTTTAAATCCGGGACTCACATTTCGTTTCGTTTCGTGCTATATGCCCAATTTTTTTGATGAGGACTACAATCTAGTGTTTTGCCTCCGTTACATATGATTTTTATTACATATATCTTGTACAGACATTGTATGAAAGATTTACATCACAAAGGAAGGAAAGTACATCCCGAGGGAGGGTGGGAGTCGAACCCACCGTCTCATAGTTATCGGCTATACACTATCACGAGAAAAGTTTTCATCTTCGAATAATGCTAGTATTTTGGAAAAAATAACGTTGTATACTGTCGGTTCCAAGCAATATCTTTGAAAAAGTTGCTAGTCCAATTTAGGAATATATAAGCCTATATTGAACCTGGCACTTCCTAAATTGAGCCGTAGCAGGAAATGATTGAATAACTTGCAATTGTGTACGGTCTTTTTACGGGATTTGCAGTAGGGCAATTCCATGCAAGTGTGGAAAAGCTTTGAAAAAATTAAACTCGAGTAATGTAACTGTTCTGCATATTTTTTGGTTTTAAAATGTTAGAAGTTTCTTATTTATAACAATTTTTTGTTAGGAACGTAGCTTTTTAGTTTCGGCAATACTTTGAAGTTGGTATTAGAGTATTTTATTTTCAGTGAAGCAAATGGTCAAACTTTCAACATTGATAAGTTTCAATTTTTTCCATTAGATAAATGTGACAAAGGAAGATTGTTGTTTATTACACTTTAAATTAATATTGTGAATTGATGAAACAAGTGTTTTCAATTTAATTAAGTGATTTATGTCAATTTCAAAATGGCTCTTTTCTAAGTAACGTAAGTTACCAAAAACATGTTAAAGTTTTTACAGCAAATAAAGAAAGGGCAATACAATGTTAACTATGTTATATTTTCTATCTTATAGATGTGTACTAAGCAAATAACAGTACTTTTCTTTTGAATATTGTTTATTTAATTTTTTGTGCTACAATCAAAACGTGTAACGTAAGTTACCCACATATGCAGATAACGTAAGTTACCTTAGTAGAACTTCAATACTTGTGTTTCGAAATAAAGTAAATTGTAAATAAAACCTATGTGGTTAATAGAAGTAATTTATTCAATAATTCTTTTTATTGTACTGTATTTACTTAATTTAGATTACTCATATTTCTTAAAATGTCTGTTAATAAGATTACAATACACCTTTATTATAAATTACATGCTTCTTTTTGGCTGTTAAGATATTAATTCTCTTTAAACAAATATTTAGGAGGTAATGTACTATGAATGATTCAAAAATGACTTCTGTTATGATTTAAAGTTATCAAATATGTTTTGGAAAAAACAAATATAAAAATAGTTTATCTCTTTCAATTGAAATATATTTGGTTCTGCATTAAAATGCCACTGAATTCTGCAGAAAAGATGCGCTGTAGAAGGGGTATGAGAAAAGTCATGTGGATATTACAGATTCATAAATAAAAGTCACTCTTGGTAGTATTGAAATATGTTAGAAAAAGCAAAATGTATCAAAAATATTTTCTGAAGATCCGCACATTGACAATGACCATTTAAGAACCAGAAATGAACAAAATGTAGGGTTTCGTTTAGTTAGTATTTTAAGGAACAAGAAGAAAAAACAGAGATAAAAGCTGGTGACTGGTGTGTGGTGAAGTACGAAAATACATTGTATCCTTGAGTTGTGACGATTATTGAAGAAAACGAGTTTAAAGTAAAAGTAATGGCTGCTGTTGGTACCAATTAGAAATGGCCAGAAACAACAGAGGAAATTTATTATAAGAGAAAACATGATTCGAAAATAGAATTACCTGAACTTGTTAATACCAGCGGCCAGTATGCATTTAAAAGTCTTATGTTTTGTAATATTTTTGATTGATCATTGAGTTTGGCATTAAATTTCTGTAAATTTAACTCATAATTGTTAATTTTCAGTATTTTGATCTAAACTAAGCAGTAATTTTCATTCATTAATTTTTGTAATAAAGATATGCTTGTAAGTGAATTTTGTAACGTAAGTTACCCAGTTAAAAATTCCCATAAAATTCAATTTTTAAAATAAAATTTTAAATTTACAAAAATTAATTCCTAAATATAATAAGAAACTGATAAATTATACTTCAAACAAGAAAACAGCTGTAATAGAGCAGAAATTTGCCTTAGAACCAATTTTCATATTATGCCATTCCCTTTTTGTGTAACGTAAGTTACTGCCTTATTTTTGACTACTAAATTTTGTAAAATTTAAGTGCATCGAATATTTTTGCATTTTTATTTTGCTTTTGACTGTCATTTTCACTGAATGCTTTTGTACAAGGTTTTTATAACAATATTTGTCTGTACTAAGGAGCTAACTGCATAAGAGTTGGTCGAAATGTAACGTAAGTTACCGTGGAATTGCCCAGTAGAATTTATTTTGCTTCAGCCTCATTTTGGCAGTGTTGATGAACCCACTGTTGGTATTTCATACACTTAATCTTTTTCTGGACTTAAAGGCAACTTAAAGGCAATAACAGTTGTTTTGTGCAGTTTTTTGCTACTTCTTGGGGACTTTTACTTTTACGTGTCTCTTTTATATGGCTTTGACGTTAGAACGATTGTTAGCTATCATTTTCGAATCGGTGAGAGCAAAAACAACGTCAGTCCAGAATTTCAAATTTTTCACGCGAGAGAAAAAGCGTTATAGCTCCTCCAAATTTTCAAATAAATTTTTTTACTAAGTCCATATTTTTTTGTGAAGGTAATGAAAGTGATGGATTCGCATAATTCAGGTATGACTCTTTAAAACTATATACACAGTCCAGTTATATTAAGGTGACCACCTGTCAAAAACCAGAATAACCACCTTTCTTAGAACGGACTGCTGTGAGACGTTCAGGAAGAGAGTCAATTATGTACCGGAAGATGTTCACTGGGATGTTGAGCCATACTGACTCCAATGCCGTGGCCAGCTGAGCTAGATTAAACTGGTGAGGATCCATGGCGCGAACAACTCAATCAAGATGGTCCCATAAATTCTCGATTGGGCTTAAGTCAAGTGAGTTTGCTGTCCAGGGGAGAACGGTAAACTAATCCTGGTGGCCTTCAAGCCACGCATGCTCACTGGCTGCTGTATGGCACTTCTCATTGTCCTGCTGATGGATGCCATCATCCTGAGGAAAAACAATATTCATATACTGGTGGACATGGACCGCAAGGGCAGATTCGTACTTGTATTGATCCATCGTGCCTTCCATAATGATGAATGAACCCATAGAACCCCAGAAAAACATTCCCCAAACCATAATGCTCCCGCCTTCAGCCTGGACCGTTGCGGCAAAAATTGCAGGGTTTTTGCTGCCAGAGGTTTCATACCTGCTAATCCAACATCCGTCTGTCCGATGGAGCATAAAAGGAGATTCATCAGTAAATGCTAGCTGTCGCCACTCAATAGACGTCGAACTGCGGTACTGGCATGCAAATTCCAGGGTTCGTCGTCGATGGACAGCAGTCAGCATAGATACCTTATCCAGGCTTCTGCTTCTAGAGCGCAGATGCAGCAACGTTCGCTAAACAGTAGTTTGGGAGACAATGTTGGTCACCCCTTGGTTCATCTGGGGGTCAGTTGCTCAACGGCAGCCCGTCTATTAACTCAAACGCATCTCCCCAGCCGTCATTCGTCTCTGTCATCAATGGCTCCTGAAGCATCACATTTGCTATGCGCTGATTTTGAACAGTCCCGTTTTGCCATACACGGTACACTTTTACCACGACGGCAAGCGAACAGCTCAAAAACTCAGTCATTTTGAAAATGCTTCCGCCCTTGACCCGAAAGCCAATGATCATGCCTTTTTTTACTTCGTATAAATCGCTTCGTTTTTGCATTGAGCCAACGGTAGAAATGCTTTCCAAAGCCCTCACATACCCTTTATATACCCTCAACTGCATTGTGTTACCAAGTGCCTTCTGTGATTGGATATTTAACGTCGATGTCAAAAGTACATGGTGGTCACATTAATGTGACTGGACTGTGTATAATAATGGTGTTTTATTACAGATTGGTCATATTTTTTTTCACTTGTAAGACAAGAGGTTTTTGGTACAAATTTATCATTGATTTTCGATTTCTCAAGAGTTTTATCTACACTTCAGGGTCCGTCCCAACTGTTTTTTTTCTCTTTTACGGTATAAACAGGGTTTTAGTATTAAAAAAAAATTGCCGCTAGAAACCGCAAATCTCAGCAAAATCCTTAATCACAGATTTTTTGTTTAAAAAAAAAAACAAGATTTTTTTTTTCTAACGCTTCTAAAGTAGTTTTCTTTGTTTTAGGGTTACCAAATGCCTCTGGCGTGAAGGTAGTGACGAAAAAATATTTATTTGACCTAATGCAGAGACAAAACTTACCTTCTTTTGATGAGAAATTTGATTATTTAGAGAAGTACTTGCTGATGCGCTATGGTGATACAGAAGACAATAAAAAAACTCTTCATAAATTTTCATACGATAAATCGCAAATGAAACAAAGATGGTTGAAAGCACATAAAAATAAAGAGTTTTTCGAAAAAAAAAATAGTCCTTGGTTAGGTGGAACCTTTGAGATTCCGCTTGAAACAAAGTGAAACTTAGAGAAGCGAAGAGTGCAACTTAGATATTTTTCATAGATTATTATTATCATCAGATCCATTGTTAAGTAGTTTGAGGCCAATCAGGAAAACCTCACATAAATCTATTTTAAGCAAAACTATTGTAATGTTGTTGGGGATCCAAATGAGACCGAAAATAAAATATAGGACTCCGACACATCTTTTTTTTTAATTAATAACTTCTTATACAATTATCATTTCATGTTATATTTTTTTAATTATTATTATTATTTTTTGTTATATTTTTATAATTTTTTTAATGATATACATATGGAATTTTTTTTAGAATATGTCATTTTTTCTTTACTCAATACAGTATTCCATTTTATAATAACCTCTTTTGATTACTAAAACCCCATTTAAAAGCTGTTAACACAGTAAAATGTTTTTGGCCGCCTAAATTCGCGAAATCTACCTATGTGCGTGGTTCACACCAACTGTAGTGTGAAGTCCGACTTCCACAGTACACTCATATGCCACAGAGACCCAGTAAAAGCATGGGCACCCATTCACAGTACAACAACAGATTCACACAAAAGAAGGACAAGGACAGGACACAGGAGAGAGAGAAAGTACACTCATGCCCGAGCCTGGATTCAAGTCCGGGACCACACTATCCGGTCAAACTTCTCTGACCACTAGATAGGATGGCCAGCTGAATTTCACCTAAAATACTAAAATTCGAATGAAACGAAAAGAGGAAAGAAATCTGGGAGTTCAGCTTCTGTGAATTCTTGTACAAACCAACCCCTAGTTATCTGCAGAAAAGATGAAAAAGGAAGTTTGAGGAGAATTGAAGAAATAAGAAAAGCATTTTTATCGTCGGTGAAAAGAAGTGTTTACGCGAAACCACTTTCCAGAACGTCAAAGAGATTTCACTTAATGATCTCGAAGGTGCTGGATAAAATAACTGCCTCACTGGATTGGGTAGGGTATCATTAGCTGTCTGGCGCCAGTCCTTAGTTTGAGAAGAAAACGCTAGAATGCACAAAGCACAAAACATACAGACTCGGCAGGGAATCTCGAATTCCACAATTCTTATATAACGTGTAATTTTCAAGTTGCGTTATTATTTTCGGGGAGGGAAGGGGGATTCTTAGCCCAGCGTCCGTCTCCAGAAGAGTGGGCGTATTTAGATTTGGTAGTGAGAGGGGTTGGTGAAGGTTCAGTCGGTATGGCGACTCCAAGCCGGCCTTTCCCAACATAAGCAAAACAGTTTTGTTTGTTCTATTAAATCTATGCTGAATTCCCCGAAACAGAGCTAGCAAGAACTCACTGAACCAAATGCAAAATAAATGCAAAGATAGCAATTACCCGTTTCAGGGAAGCATGTTCCTCGAAATAGACAAAAAAATTGTTGCGTTAGAATGGTTGGGTCTGGTGCAAAAAGGGAAGAAAAAGAACCTTGAATTTGAGAAAAGGATTTCTAGGAATTAATCAATGACTAACAGTAGTTGGCATTTCCTTTCCCGTCCTGTAGTTATGGTGGAACTCCAGGTGGAAATAATAAAAGGGAAGAAAACCCGTCTTGCCGACATTAAAGTTTTTTTGGAAAAAGTTTTTCGTAACGGAAATAATGGAGGCAGCATTCTGTTAACTTTTAACGGCTCATTTGACGACGAGTCATTTGAATCTTGCAGTTTTAGTTTTGCAATTTCTTGTAAAGAATCTCCGTTGCTGTTGCGATGCATGTTTTTTTTTTGGGGGGGGGGAGGGTGAAAGGATACAACTCTCATCTCCAGGAGCAGAATCTATTTCAGTAGGCTGCGAAGCAGATCAAAAATAAAAAAAAAAGTTTGCAGAATAAACCGACCTTACATTAATCGTAAAATCTAAATTGGCACCAAGAAATGCTACAAAAAATGTGTTAATGCACTTAAACGCTACCTGTGGATTATGTCCCAAAAAATACGGTACTTTTGGGGACTTTAGGCACCCCTAGTTAATGGTACACAAACAGAGTACGTGAGCTGAAAATTGTGGCGAACCCATGGTTTAGAACCTCTTAAAACTACAACATGTGTTTTCAAGGTGTTGGCAACACATGTTGTACATCTTGGTGCCAAGGGCGGATCTAGAAATTTTTCAAGGGATGGGCGATTGATTTTTCTTACTTACTTTATACTATGCATACTGGTTTGCAAATATTGTTCACAAATGATTTAGACTTCAATCCCGAAACATTTCTGGGGAGAGCCGCAAATCTTCTTCCCCCAACTTCACTAAAACTCTTACAGAATTGCAATTTTGGAACTTCAATAGTGAAAAAATACCAAGAGAGAGTGCCCCAAGGGAGGGGCGATCACCCCCATCACCCCTCCCTTGCATCCGCCCCTGCTCGGTGTAGACTGTATTTTTGAAAATTTTACTGGTGTGCTTAGTGCTATTGGACTAAGAATTTTGCCGTAACTATCTTTAATTTTTGTGCTGCTTGGTTTGCGTTTCGAGCAACCAGTTGAGTCTTTTCACCTCTGCGCAGAACCGAATTTAGCTGTCTGCCGCCTATAAGACGCCCTGAGACCATCCACCCTCCCTCCTCTCAAGATAAGCCATCCTTTATCTTGATTTTTAAATCTCAACTTAAGCATTTGAAGAAACCGGCTTGGCGCCTTTTCGCAGCCTTTGAAGACATCTCCGAAACTAATTGAAAAAATGCTTCATTTCCGCGCATTCGATGGACGAAAATATCCATTATTTTGTACTACGAAAACCTGTCATTAAAGGTAATCAACTTTTCCTGAAATTTGGTTTAAGAAAATTGTAAAATGCAAAGAAAGAATAAGTTTGCCTCTGGAAAATAAATGTTCCTCCAGGAAGTTGCCTACTCCACCCATTTTTAAATTCGGCACTGCTTTTATCAAAATGGAGGAGACTGCTCTCCCACTGCTGCAAGCCACTGAGCTTTGTATTTAGTCGATTCCGACTAAGAAGTACTTTTAATTGAATTATTTTATTTATTTTTTCGTTTCCTTTTCGGAGATTTCCCACCATACGGGCAATTTCTTCGGAGCATTGATAAGACGGCCAGAAAGAAATGAGTTTTATTTTTTTTTGAAAACCACTATTTCAAAAGGAAACCTCTTTTTTAATGGTAAAAAGTCAGTGACCACTTTTAATGCCATTACATTTGAAGGGCTTGGGAGATGATAGGGTTGTGTGACAAAACAGCAAGTTCAAAGTTTTCGTGTTGCAGTTGCCGCAGCTTTTTTGTTCTCTGGTTTTTTCGCTAATGTGCGTATGAAATTGGTTTGATGTATCAAGCTTTATTTACGTACATGTATCCATTGCTTACCATTGTCCAGAGTGTTTATTTTTTTTAATTGTAACATAGCCCCTTCATCCTCCAAGCCCTTCTTTTATTTCAAAGGAAAAGGAGATATCTTTCAGCTTAGATCATTAAAAAGAAGAAGAAAAAAAATCTGAAAACACAATTTAATTCGAAAAGGTGTACAGTGGCCGCCGCTTTTATGAATCATGTATGTTCCAAACAGTTTAGATTCAACTACGTGGCTGATTCAACAATAAGGATAATTTAATCAAGCTGGATATTGTTCTGTGTTTAACAATTTGATTCATTAAAGTGGCTGATTCAATTAACCACTGACTCAATTAACAGTCCTCCACTGTATATTAATTAAGTTCGATAAGGTGCTATATGGGTTTTTCTCAAATAATAGGACAATTCATGTCCTTGATAAAAAAAATTGCCAAGCTATGCTAAACTATGCATACTAAAATTTTCAAACATTTCTCTTAATGCTCTACCCTGTAAAAATAGTTTAAGTGTGAAAAAATAAGTAAATTTCAA
This sequence comes from Uloborus plumipes, assembly GCA_038373865.1. NCBI lineage: Eukaryota > Metazoa > Arthropoda > Arachnida > Araneae > Uloboridae > Uloborus > Uloborus plumipes. Next base: position 9,655 of record JAXGGA010001206.1, on the reverse strand, counting down.
TGTGAAAAAATAAATAAATAAAAAGCTATTAGTGCCATTATTATGGGTCGTCAAAACTGCAATAAATTTATTATTTAAAGGTCTATTTTAAAAATTATAAAGCTTAAAAAAAGACAATTAATCAGGTTTATTTCATTCCTATATTTTAACTATCCCAAGTAGCATACTTCGTTTTTTAAAGGTTTTAAAATGGTTATTAACTTTGTGACAACCGCTTAAAAACGTTTATAAAACGTTTAAAGGTTATTTGTGCTACCTGGGATGTGTTTGGAAATTTACGCAGTAGATAAGATAAAATAGTTGTATTCCTCATCTCGTTCATTTAAATTTGCCAGTAAATAAAAACTACTTTTTTTCAAATGCCAAAAATGTCAGTTAGAGCATTCATTACGTATGATTACCAAGTTAATTGCCAATCATCCTTGGTGGTCAGATAAGTCTTATACGGATGGGGAGGTTCCGGGTTCGAATCCCGGCTTGGATGCGCTTTCTCTCTCGTCCTTTCTTAATGTGAATGCGTTCTTGTGCTGTGAATGATTGCCTTCCAAATGAACGTCACACTTTACACACTCCAGGGTCCCCCGTATCTACCACAACTCGTTTTTTAACCGGGATAGGACCCTGAAGAGCGCTCTATGTGGAGTTTGTGACCACGACATTTTTAACTTGTTAATTATTGTCTTTACGTATAAAGTAACGGTACAAGGTATGTGCGTATGGTCGTATTTTATCATTCTGCACATTTCGGAACTTCATTAGGCAAATTGAGAATTTTCCCTCTCCCGAAAATTTAAGCGCCATTGGCTTTACTTATAAAATTTTATCAGTTGTCAATTTAATGATAATGATATTGCCAATTTGGCGAAAACACTTGATATGGTCACTTGATAAAACGTAGAGTGCACCATTGAAGTTTTTAGGGGCATACATTTTTAGGCAGGTTGTGAGGCAGCTCTTTTTTTGAAGGGGGGAGGGATGTTTCGTAGCATTTGAAGAGGGTGTGCCATCGCCTTTGGAGGAGGGGGGTGGACAAGCTTATGCTGTTAGTTTCTCGCTTCATGGTCAAGAAATATCAGGATAAGTCAACGGGAAAAGTTTTTTTTTTTGCTTTGAACACAAGGTTGCCCCCGCCCCTAACGGCAAAGTCGGAGAACAAATCCAAATAGCACGGAGACCAAAATAAAAGCGAAAAAAAACGCAAATAAGCCACCCCCCCACCCCACCCAACGGTTAAAAATTAAACGGGCAAGTATAGGACATTACCCTCCCGGATGGGCACCCCTGACTAAACAAATATGACTTAAAGGGAAAATCGAAACAGCTTGAATATTCGATTCAAGGCTGGATGATTTAGAGTTAAGTAACACAATATTATACATTTTGGAAAAGAAAAACGAAAACAATGATCTTATCACATAACAGAGAAACCAGAGGCGGGCCCCTCCTCGAAATTTTACGCCACATAGATCTCCTTTTCTCTTAAAATGAATGTGTTTGCCAAAATTCATCTGGTTAACATCTGTTGAAAATTAAAAAGGAAAAAAAAGGCTTTCATTCGCATACATACAAAAGAAAGGAAAAGAAAAGAAATGCGCAAAAATTAATTCCGTCTTTCGGAGGTTTTACTATAATTCTAAAAACTCATTACAAAGAGATCGCTCGGAAAGTGTCTGCTGTGTTGTGAAAATTTCGGTATCTGCCCGATTCGGAAAATTCCAAAACACAAAACTGTATTGATCCCGTTGCTGCACGATTTCAAGCCTCATGGTTAATGTACTTTTAATTGTGAAGTAAAAAGTAGAAAAGATAGAAGTCCCTCTTAAAATTTTTTTTTAAACGTCGGCCATGGATCGGCATGTTTTCGAGGCCAATGAGCCAATGTTTTTCCCAAGTTAGCATCGGCGGCCGATGCCGATGGCAGATGGAAAAAATTTCAACCATCGGCACCGATACATCGGCCTGGCGGATGCATTGCATTCGCATGAAGCAATGCATTTCCTTTTACACTTAACTCTTATGATTTTTTAAAACACCCCTCTATCCACAATTTAGTTGCAAGCGTATCTCAATGGCTTTTTTTTACAATCCGGAAATTTTACTGATTCTATTTAAAACAAGCAATTCGTATTATTTTCTATTAGTTATCAAATGAGAAACTCAAGTAAAACATAAATTTATTTGCTTCACCAGTGAGAGCGTAAGTGAAAGTACTCAAGACTCATGGCAGACTATTTGTTTTCTTACTATATTGCTATTAATTGGACAGACAAATATTTCAGAAATTAAATTTTTCTGCTTTTACCAACTTCAAAAATATTTAATTATTTCCCCTTGTTTGCAGTAATCTTATTTGCAATCTAGTTTTATTGCTAGAGCCACTTTAGCAAATCAAGCTGAAAATACAAGTAGTATGTAGTCAAAATTCCTTTACATCACCAAGCACAGCCGAAAAGCTTTTCTTTTTTCACTTCAGCTTCGAAGAATTGCCGAGAGTGAGCATATCGATGGAGGCCTCAAACCTCCTATTCATTCCCAATCACTGCCAAAATTATACTGAAACTGCGTTTTTAAACATCAATTCAGAAGCATTTATGGGAAAGAGCCTCTCTTTCTTATGTCACCAAAAGATATCTTAAAATCAAGGGCATAGCTTCCAAAATTACTTTTTGGCTCCTCACTTTTAGGCCCCAATCGCCGAAACTGTTCATTACGAAAGAAAACAATGAAAGGAAAACATGTTCTTCGTCTCTTGAACTTTTATCGCATGATGAAGCCGCAGCTATCAACATCTGTCGTAACTCAAAGGGAAATGAACCTTTATTTAAACAAACTGCATTTTTTGTCATTTTTAAATCGAGATTTATTTACATTATTTTTCTGTGATAGCAAGTTGCCCATTATTTGGTTTTGCTCCACGGGTGAAGTTTCTTCAAACCCAGCCATGCATGTTATTAAAATGCCGTTTCTGCTATTCTTGACCAGAAAGCAATTATTCGAAGCGGTTTTTCAATTCGCAGGTGTTTACAACAAGCAAAAATACATGAAAGTTCATTCCCACGAAGTGAGGAATATCCACGCTTCCATTTCCGAAAGAGAATTTGATGATTTGTTTTTCAATTTGCAAGTGTTTACAATGAGCAAAAAATTCATGAAAGTTCATTCCCACGAAGTGAGGAATATCTTCTCTTCGATTTCAGAAAAAGAATTTGATGAGAACAAAGGAAAAGAAATTCTCAAAGGGAGTCGCCCCAAAATTCCAGCAATTTATTTCAGGGCCGTACTATTGTTTCGAGGAGGGCTTTACCAACACATTCCTCGTGAATGATAAATAAAGTTTGAGTTAATGTTCTATATTCTATTGCTTTTTGTTACAATAGATACTTAGGAGGCATTAACATGAAAAATAAAATAATACCATATCTTCGAAATGAAGAAAAAAAAATCCTAATGTGTACAAAGCATCTTCACCCCAATAAAAAGGTATGTGAAATTATGTTTGCAAAAACTACAATAAAGATAAATACTGCAGATAAATCTACTGATTTGTATTGATGAGGGTAAATCAGTCATTTTTTAGCACTTTTTAGCCCCTGACAAACCTGCTTAGGGATCCGAAAAAGGTAGACAACCCTATATTGTCGTTCTATTTACAACTTCTACTTTCCATTTATGTTAGCAGTTTTAGGAAACTCGACGAGGGTAAATCAGTCATTTTTGGCACCTTTTAACCCCTGACAACCTTGATTAGGGATATGAAACAGGTAGAAACTTTTACTTTATCGTTTTATTCGCAACTTTACTCTTCATTCATGTTAGTAATTTTAAGAAACTCGATGAGGGTAGGTCAAACCTAGTGGGATCTTTGACTAAAATAAGTTTCTCTCATGTTTGCCATCTCCTTAACAACTGTTTTGCATTCTTTGCAATAAATTGGATGCTTACCTTAAGAGCGCATTTAGACTTTTTTTTTGTCAGGGGCTCCTATAACTGATTTTTTTGGGGGGGGGGGGATGGGAATTCTCAATTTGCCGAACTAAACTAAAAAAATTTCCCAATGATAAAATACGGGAATGTATACAGACATCGTCTAATGTAAAGCGTGGTTCGGGAATTTGAAAATTGCAATTTTTCCATTGCGGCTCAAAATTTTTCTCAATTGTTAAATAAAATTTGCCGAACAAGGGCACTTTTCGGAGGTCACAGTGCCCTCCCGTGACCTACCATCGGAGTACGCGAGAATTATCAAGAGGAAAAAAAAAGTAGTCATAGGGTCAAAAATCTACCGACAGAGTGGTATAGTGCGTAAGAGACCATCGTCTTCATACGTCTGTAAGAGATAGAGATGGCGTTCAAACCTGGCTCCAGCCGGTTGATTTTCTAGATGCAGAACATCAACATCGCTCATGTCGTATGATTATGTGGCATGTAAAAGAGCCCTCTAATACTTGTTTGACATGGAGTGCTTTTGCCAAAATCAAAAATTCCTAGTGCAGTTTCGCTTGGAATAGAGCCCCAGCCCCGGTGACTCATCCAGTGGGGAAACTATGCGTCAAAATTATCATGGCAATGGCATCCCACAGATAGTAGTGCTACGTGAAAGAGTGGATGCTATACCGGAGTTCTCTCTGGGTCTTCAAAAGCTAGTGCCCCATTAGAAAGAAAAAAAAGAAAGGTCAAATCTGGTTGCGTCTATGCCAATTGAGGCATTCAAGCCATAAAAAAAGTTTAGGCTGAAGTTTTAACTAACTTCACTTGGGTGTTTGTCTGCTACACTTGTCGATATTAAAAACATCGACGTAAAAGACTTGAGCGAAGGCAGTGAGTGTTTTGACGTCACTGTTACTTGAACTTAAAAAAAAAAAAAAAAAAAAAAAAAAAAATAATAATAATAATAATAATAATAATAATAAAATAAGAAAAAGTACTTGTATCGAATTTTTTTTTTCCAGATGAGGTGCATGTTTGACATTCAATCGTATAAAGATAAAATTGCAAAATCAAATACTTACCCATTCAAAATTGAAGCTGACAAAAAAAAAAAAAAAATCGGTTCAATTTCAATGTTTTCAGCATTAGATGTTTAAAGACCAATCCACTTTTTTGTATTTTAATAACTCCCCTTGTATGCGTCTCGATAAAAGCCATGAAAGAAGCCATTGAAGAAAAAAAAAAAAGAACTTGGTTCAATGGTTGAAAAAACTACATTTCTTTTGTAGCGAACTACAACTACAACTTCTTTGTTATAAATGTAGTTAACTACAGCTACAACTACTTTTTTTTTTAATGTAGCGACTACAAACTACTTTTGAATTGTAGTCGCTACTTCGCTACTTTAAAAAATAAATAAATAAAAAGCATACACTGTTTGAGGATTGACCAAAAAAAATCGAAAAGTAGTTTACATTAATAAATTAACTCATTTGAATATGAAATAGAACTGGGAATTTTCTTTGATTTTAGTTGTTACTTCTCCTTTTTGTTCCTTTTTTTTTTTTTTTTGCTAAAATTTGTCCTTTTTAGATTTTTTTTTACATTTTTTAAGAATATTCGCCACAAGGATTCAAAAGCTGAAAGTTTGAAAGAATTCCACCTTCAAACTTTTTTTAATTTCTTGCCGGGGAATATTTAGGAATATGAAGATTATTTGAAGGAATATAAAAATTATGATACGAAATAAACCAACGACATCAAACAGATAGAATGTATTTCGTCAAAATGATTTATCTAAGGATCAGCTCATAATTTTATACTTTTTATTTCTCATTGTGTCCGCAGCTGTACTGGTGCAAGTTTTGCACTAGTCAGAGTAAATTAAACCTTGTTTTTTTTTCTTCGTTCTCTTTCTTTTATTTTCATTTATTTATTTATTTTTTTTAATTTAAAAGTAGTTTCCTGAAATCGCTACAAACTACTATTGTTTTGTATCGCGCTACTCACTACGCTACTTTTTTTAAAAAGTAGTGCGCGACACTACAAACTACTAAAAAATGTAGCTACTACAGTAGTTTCGCTACTTGTAGCGCGCTACTTCTGACCACTGATTTGATTTGATATTTTATGCTTTAACGAATAAGAGAATAGAAATTTGAAGCTATTTCTTTTTGCAGCAAGTCCTTCAATTTCCTTTATTCACGATGCTACAAATTTTTCATTGTGATTTGAAAATGATAAGGTTTTTTTAAAACACTCAACTCCTTCTTTTTTCAATTTATTTTTTTCTGAAATGTACATGAGCTCTCTCTCAGAGTTATGTGCATTCACTTTCCATCTACTCTTTTTTTTTCTTGCTTTTATAGGATTACCAAACGTTCAACAGAAAGAGTAGCTCGAAATGCTTAAAAAAAGTAGTCGCAGAAAACATAAATTCACCCTCTCCCCATTTTTTTTCTTTTAATTTCAGCTTGCTTCATCTGAATGTTTTTTTTTTCTTTTGTCATGAATACAAAAGTATTTTAGCCAAAAATCCGGAAAAACAGAGTATTTTTCAAATTTCGTTCAAATTACAAATCGCAAAAAAAGTATCACTGCGCCTAACTCGGATTTATAGAAATCCACTACAGTAAACTAACGATTATTCGCTGTAAGGTAACCGCGGATAAACAAATACCGCGGATTATAGAAAATATGTAAAAAACGATGTCAGTGTGTGCAATAGCTAAAAGAAAGCCAATAACACAGCACATACATTTGAATTACAGCTAAAGATGATAACATTGAATCTAAAACATATCTTTAACCGCTTCCTTTGCAATTTTTTTTGAAAAAAATTGCGAAAAAAAATTGCATTTTTTAAAACTTGATTTTTAAATACAAAGAAATGAAACAAACAAATATGCAAACTTTAAGTTGAATTTTTAATTTTTTATAGATGTAAAATCACTTAGTTTCACCCGAGTTTTCTTGGGATAATAATTAACTGCAACTCATACGAACCCGAGATAACTCGGAATTATTCAAGAGGTTAAAAGCTAAAAAAGAGAAAACTAAAGAGTAAAAGACCGGCGGATAATCGGGAGTTTACTGTATTTGTTGCCCAATCTGAGATCTGACAGGACCGGAGAATTCCTTCTATCCTCCCAGGAGGAAAACTTTGCTCGAAAGGCGAAAAAATTGTTGCGCTGAAACGAATATTTCCAAAACTCTTCCACTTTTTGGTCCTCAATTAAGCCGAGTTTTCATAATTCTTCTGTACTACGGTAAATATTGGCCTCAGACGTATTTCGTTTGCGGAAGAAGCTATATTACAACTGCTATTGTCACTAGGTTTCATGTTTTCTAAAAATGTACTTCAGTGCTAATAAAACCATCTCATGAAGGAAATAATTTCCTAATTTACGCAATCAGTATTTGAGAGAAAACTAATGTTTCTGTGGATGACTATCTTTTCAAACCAACGGCTAAGAAGCGTGGGGTCAAATCCGGTTTTAGAAAAAATCACCTGAAATTTTTCCGGTCCAGTGTAGATACCGTAAAATATCAAGATTCGGAAATGATTTTCCTTGTTCGAAAATTTCTGATATCTAAAATGCAAACACGTAAATGATGTCCCTAATAATTTAGTCACACCAATGATACAAGCCTGCGATAAAAAAACAAGAAAAGTAATGGCTGAATTTTGTGTACTTTTTGGTGCTGATTTCAGGAAAAATACTGAAAAAAATATATCACGTCAATGTTTATTGTAAAATTGATTTTTAGTTTTGCTAAAATCTTCCATCTCAAAAAGTACTCCCTAAAACAATTTATCTTCAAAAGTGAGGTTTTTTCTTTCAAATATACAGAAAATATCCTGCTCTTGGTGATACATATTAATTCTTTAGCAATCAATTACTTTTTATTGATTTAAATGAAAGAAGAAGGATAAAAAATGTCCAATTTTATTCATCCACGGAGCAAAAAATTGTTTTGTCTCAGGAATAAATATTTTTCAAGAAAGAAATAAAACCACTTGGAAGAACAAAATATTGATGCTAATTGCCAACTAAATTTTATCAAGATAAAAAGTGCAACGGTACGAAAATATTAGAAAATTTGTTAATTTAAATGGAATGACCCTGTAGCCGGAATGCACAAACCTCCTCTGGAAGAGAGGAAACTCTTCAGTTTTCCTATAAGTTTTAACTTTTTATGTCGAATTATATTAATAGAATTTTTTTTGTTTGTTTTTTTAATTTTTTGCCGTTTGAAATTTGTTTTAGCTGTCTGGCTGCAGGTTCATTCCATATACAATGTCTAAAAATTTTCAGAAATTTTTGCGCTGTACCATTTTTAATTTTGATGAAATGTAGTAGGCAATCTGCATCTCTATTCTATATTTCCAATTTTTTTTTTTTTTTTTTGTTAAAAAAAGTTATTCCAGAGATATAGATTTTTTTTTTTTTTTTTGCTCCCTGGATGAGTAAAATTCTGTATTTTTGATCATTTTTCTACTATTTAGACCAATAAAAATAATTGATTGCTGAAGAATAAATATGTATCACCAAGAATAGGATATTTTCTATATATATTTAAAAGAAAAAATCTACTTTCGCGAGATAATTTAAAAAATAAAATACATTTTAAGATGGAAAATTTCAGCAAAAATAAAACCAATTTTACAAAAAATCCTGACTGATGGAGCAAAATGGAAATCATTTTCGAAATCAGCATAGCAAATAAAATAAATAGCAAAAACTTATTCAGTATTTTTCAAAAAGTTTAATTTCGCAGGGTTGTGTAATTTAGCATTCTGCTTTTGCTGTTCATTTTGCTAGGATATACACGATCTTTGCACTCTCTCTGAGAAAAATTTTTATTATCCACTCGCTCGTTTATGTTGAATTGTTAATTCTGTAGGCTCTAGTAATATTTTGTTTTGTTAGTTGCCAAAACTTAACTTTTGCTTATTATGTTTTGGCAACTTCCACTAATTGCTTAGTTGATTTAATGGATTTGTTTCTGTAGCGTTTGTCGCTAAGTTGTATCAACCATTTTAACGTTTCGGACCTTTTCAATAAAAATTTAGTTCAATATTTTCACAGCTTACGGGACCAGTTCGCGCTCCGAACTGTATTTATTGAATGTGAGTGGATTTGGTATGCTATATTTTTATCTTTTGAAGTACATTAAATTCGAAGTCATTTGAAGAGTTAAAAGTAACGCAATTATAATGGCTGGCATTGATATTTCTGCTATTAGCAAATTTAGTGGACAAAATTATTCACAGTGGAAATTTCAAATTAATTGCGCTCTTAAGGCAAAAGGTGTATTTTTGATCGCTAATGGGACTAAAAGTAAGCCAAGTTCTGACGATGCGAAAAAAGAACGATAGGAAAAAGATGATGCAGTAGCGATGTTCACGATATCATCGGCTATGGAGTTATCTCAAGTAACGCTTATAGGAAACTGTGCTTCATCATATGAAATGCTTAAGAAACTGGACTATATTTTTAAATTAAAGTCGGAATTTAATAAAATGCTGTTACTTGGACAAATTTCATCAGTTGAAAATGGAGTGCAATGAAACGGTTGTGTAATATATTGCAGAGATAGAAAATCTTGCTCATCAAATCAAAGATGTTGGAGAAAGTATCAGTGATGCTGCCATAAATTACTAAAATTCTTGGCACATTGCCGCTGAAGTATAGAAATTTTAGACAAGCTTGGTTGTCTGTTG